>PISW01009324.1:0-62188 GCA_004023785.1 Mungos mungo | reverse complement strand
CAGGAAGTAATTTAATTCACCTGGGAAGGGGAAAGGTGGTTTTTCTTCTCAAAGGGAACATTATATTCTCAGAATACAGCCTCCTGATGATTTTACCATCTTGAAGGGTGTGGGTAAAACAGAGGCAAATAAAACCCTTTATATAATAACACTCAGTTGTGTCATTTAGGGACTCATCACCCAACAAAACAAAACAATTCCCGAGCAGAAGCCGTTGATGGATGTGGAGCTCGACGGATGTTTCCACAGACGGGTCATAAATATTAATGGTATTGACAGTCTTGAAAACGTGCCCTGTCACATTCCATCTGCATCAGAAACACTCGGGGTTTTCTTGCTTTGCTTCTCTGAGTGACAGCCACGAGCTTCTTTGATGAACTTGTTTAGTTGAGTCTGCGCTTCCCTTTCATCTTCAGAAATTACCCATCAGCAAAGGTTTTCCCGAGCAGACTCGGGTCAACTGAACTCAACATCTTAATGGGTTTTCCCTTCGCCTTTCCTACGTCCCTACTAGAGTGTGCATTCTAGCAGCGATCCTTTTATCCCTCGATTCTGAGTGTGCGCCAGGAGTGGCCTAACCTCAGAATGCAAGTGAGCACTGTGGTGCCCGGTTTGCAGGCCGCGTTCACCGCTGTCTGGATTTGCTGGCGGTGGGGGCTGAATGGCCCCGGGCACGTTGGAAGGGCGGCTGTCCCCTGAGTGGCCGCTGTGTGCAGCTGCAGACGGTGCGCTGCCTTCCTGTCCCCCCGCAAAGATGGTTACCGCTGGTCATTTGCACCGTGGGTTGACTGGGTGACGTGGGGCCAAGGAGGAAAGAAACGAGCAAGCGTCAATATGGCAGGCGGAAGTGCAGGGAGGTAAGTTTGTAGACGGAAAGCCACGTGACAGTGGATCCAAAATGACACTGCGCCACCTACCGGCCGTCCGCCGCGCTCTACTTGGGACTTCTGAGTGCCCTCTGGGTTTTCTCACATCTTTGGGGGAGGCCAGTTTTGTGCTGTCGGGCACACAGGGAAATGTGCATTTCTGGCACACTTAGGGGCCCGTCTCTATTTAGGGAGCACTCTTACAGGGGTGCTGGGACTGCGTAAGGTTTTCATTACCCACTGCCGGAGCTGGAGAGGCCGATGTGTGTTACAGTGTTTCTCTTGATCACAAGGACCTTGGCTCTGAGATCATGGCTAGCGATTGGAGCTCCCTGATAAAGTGCAACCAAAGCAGGAGTCTCTCTTTTTAGTGTATTCAGTTTTTAATCAGCACTTTGGCTGCCTCCAAATCCGCCACCTCACTGAAAGGTGGTCTTTCTGGGACATCCGTCCTGCTCTTAGAGCTAAGTAGCCTCTATACACTTATTTTATTTTATTTTTACATGTAAGCTTTTTATTTCGAAGTTTCGGCTTCTGGGAAGTCATGAAACTGGGACAATGAATCTCATGTATGCTCCCCCCACGGTACATCTGACATGGCTGAAGCATAGTATCGAGACCAAGAACTTAATATTAATACATTACCCTTAACTCAACTATAAACCTTATTCGGTTTCAACCTTTTTTTTTTTTAACACGAATTCATGTGCGTGTAGCTGTCTGCTATTGAATCTCATACATAGAATCGTGGAACCAGTAGTAAATTAGATGCAGAATTCCACCACGGGTGCGGAAGACCTCTCTGGTCACCCACCAACCACGCCCCCCTCCTGCCCGTTTCCCTGCTGACCATGAATCTGACCGTCTCTGCTGTTCATCATGTCAAACACGGAATCTAAATGGAATCATAGAGGACGTAACGTTTCCCTGTCTCTATTTGTTTTCCACTAAGTGCTCTGTCCTTCGTGTCCTTCCAGAAAGTCCAGCCGCTCCTTTGCGTGGCTGAGTGGTGCTCCGCGCCATGGCGGTGTCCGCCTCCGCCCGCGCATCCACCTGCTGAGAGGTTTCTCTGCACCCTCACCAGCATTCGGCGTGTCCCTAGTTTCAGTTTTTGCCACCCTAACAGGTGTACGTCTATCCCCTGCGGCCTGGGTCTGCGCGTCCCTAGTGGCTGACGATGCTGGACACGTGTTCGTGTGCTTCTCATCTGTGTATCCTCCGTGGGAAATACCCGTGTTCGCCCATTTTCCTGTAGTTTTTACTGTTGTTTTCCGTTGGGCTCTGTGAGTTCTTTAGGTAGAAGCCCCGCTGACCCAGAATGCTCTGCTTGGCTGGTTTTTTTTCTTTTTCTCTTTTTGCCTTACCGGCCGACTCAGAGAGGCATCTCCTGGTGACCCTGCCCAGATGAGCTCTCTCCTTTCTATTCTCATTAACTTGTAATTGTTTGTTTGTTTTGTGTTTTGTTTCTTCCCTTCCGCATTGTTATCGTATTCGTTTGAGATACTATTGGGTTCATTTGTTCATTTTATGCTCAGGTGTGTGATCTTTTAGTCCTTATCTTTACTGACATGTTTCCGCATCCACAAGTGAAGAATATTCAAGAAGCTGTGGAAGAGGTGTAACCCCTCTGCCCACGTGCCCACCCCTCAGGCCACCTGCTTCCGGCAGACAACCGCGGTGCCAGCGGCCTTAGATTCCTGGGAATCGTCTTTTTGCAAAGATAAGCAGACAAATGTATGGTTTTGTATCTTCTCTTCTCTCTGATACAAAAGGTAGACTATTTACTTAGCGGTATTTTCCGGAAACCACAGTTCCTACAAATTCTCTTCTTTCCTGTGTCCCACAGGGAGGGCGCCCACTGGGTGATGCCCGGCAGGTCATACGCTCTCCTGAGCTTGGACGGCGCGGTCACCAGCAGCCCCTCCCATGCGGCACCAGGGCCAGTCTGTGTGACTCATGGCAGAGGGCAGAAACCAGGTGGTAAATAACACACTTCCGTATTGAGCCCTGTCTTCCGGGGCTGCTGTCTCTGGGATCGCTCACTCTGTGGGAAGCTGGCTGCCACGCCGTGAGGCCCCACGGTCTGATGGGAACCCGTGCCGTAGAGAACGGACTCCCCGGCAAACAGACAGCAAGGCAGTGAGGCCGGTCAACGACCGATGGGTGAGCCTGAAGGGACCCTCCATTCCCGGTCAAGCTTGAGATGACCACACACACCCCCATCTGACCACATCCGCCCCCCCCATCTGACGGCCTGACCATGACATCATGAGAGACCCTGAACCAGGACCATCCAGCGAAGCCATCATGGGTACGTACTTGACCCACACCAGCTGAGAGACAGTAATCCCTGGTTGTTTCAAGTGGCCGCGTGGTGGTATTATTGCTGCCACAGATGCTTACGGGGGGCGTGGGCATCGTTTCCAGTAACAAGCAAGCGTGCTGGACACTCCCGTGCACTTGGTTCTTCACTGTTGGTACATCTTACCCAGGATCTAGACCAGGGAGGACGCATGGAACGCAGCATGTCCAGTACATGCACACACGCGTTAAACACAAACAAACATGTCACGTAATTTGAGAGCTGGCTTCTTGTCCTTATTGTTCGTGACAGAAAATCCAATGCTCGTTTCATAACGGACAGAAGCCGTAAATCTCAACGCAGACCAGGAGAAATAAAACCGCATGAATTTTACAACATAGGCAGGGACACGCATTAGGATACACCGGCCTTCAAGTAAGACAATAAAGCGTACAGTATTCTAAACAATAAAGCCGGTTACTATGTTTTGTAACAAGAAGGCTGGAGAGAGCATCATGGGACTCAAGTAGGGCAGAAATGCATGGAATAAAGACACAGAACGGGAGAAGAAAATGTTAATAGTGGTTCTTTATAATTTATGTTTTCCCATTTTTCACCAATGAGCCAAATATATTTATTTATTATTAATTTTTTTTTGTTTTGAGTGTATCACAGATTCACGTACTGTTGTAGGAAATAAAGCAGAGGGATCCTACGTTCCGTTCGTCAACCTCCCACCAATGGTACCGTCTTGTAGAAATATAGCACAGTATCACAATATCACAACATCTACCAGGAAGTAGACATTTCTACAACCCACTGACAGGATTCAAATTTGGGGAGTTTTACATACATCCATTTGTGTCTCTGTATATTCAGTTCTACGTAATTTTCTCACCCGGGCTGAGGGGTCTGATCACCACCACAAGCAAGAATGGCTTCCCCACCACATGATGTCCCCCTTCACCCCAGGGCCCAGCCGCTCAAACCTCCCTGTGCCCCGTTCAGCCCCTAACTCCGGGCCGCCGCAGATCTGTCCTTCCCTATGACTTTGTCCCTTTAGGATTGTTATATTAAGGGGGTCATATGGGATGAAATATTTTGAAATCCCATTTGGGATTTGGGATGTGCCAAATGTAACCATTCACCCCGAAGATATTTAAACTGTTTCCAATTTTTGCCTGTTACAAATAAAATTGCTATGAGGGTTCATTCATAGGTGTGTGTGTGTGTGTGTGTGTGTGTGTGCGTGTGTGTGCATGTAAGTTTTCATTTCCCTGGAATAAATGACCAAGAGTGCCCTGCTGAGTCCCTTGGCACCTTGTACTGATTTTTAAATTTCACACTAAAATAAAGAAAATGATTCCAAAGGTGAAGCAGGCATATAAATGTTATTCCAACCATTGGGATTACTTGATCTAGTTAATCTGGATCCCAGGATTGTAGGTGCAAATGAAGGTAACTAACTAATTTCATCTATATTATTTAATTTGTTTTTTGAGAAAGAGTGAGTGTGTATGTGTACATGTGAAGGAGGAGCAGAAAGAGAGAGAATCCCAAGCAGCCTACACGACTGTCAGCACAGAGTCCAACACAAGGCTGGATCCCTCAAACCGCGAAGTCATGAGCTGAGCTGAAATCAAGAGTTGGATGCTTAACCAACTGAGCCACCAGGCGCCCCCTCCTTTCATCTTTAAAGGAAATGGTGGAGAGGAAGGAAGGAACTGTATTTCCTCAAACCAGCAAACACCACCAACGGAGGAGACTTTGCTCAACTCAGGAAAAGACCACTCAACAAATGTCCACCGGGGAGATGCTTCCCATGGACCTGCACCTGCCCACTCCGCTCCGTTTCCCGGCTCTCTGTGGTCCTCTCTGCTGGCACTAAGGCTCCCAGGAGAACACGTGGACGTGAGGCCTCCGCTGTGAGCAGGTCATAGATGTTCCTCTCACAGTTCCCGGGGTATATTTAGCTTCAGTGGTATCTGTTCAAAATGGAAGATGGGACCACCTTAGCGATAAACGTGCTTTAATTGCAAATGTTTAATTATAAGCTGTCTCCATTTCGATTTAAAATAACTTCACCTCTTATCTTAAGAAGGAACTGTTCCCAAGAAAGCAGAATGGAAAATACCCACCGCAGTGACATCACTCAGCTCACTGAGACTCTCACAGCAGAGGATCCAGGGGATGCTTCTCGGCAGGGGGCCCAGAACTGCCACTTGCGAGTCTTTTAGGGATGACACAGAGTCACAGAGGAGATCAGATCGGGCCCCTTCCCATCGCTGTGAAGTCCTCTGGCTCCGCTGGAGTCCGCGGAGGGACAGGTCAGCCCCATCCTGGTACCGAACGCAGGAGGTTGACGGCCACGGAGCTCATGAATGTTCCCTCGCAGACCCGGCCATTACCAGCCAGCCCGCGTCCCCACCAGCAGGACGATGGTGGGCCCCTCCTGAACAGGGACACGGTCCCGCACCACACACCGGGTCTCCTGCTACGGGGACAGAAGAGGACACCCAGAAGCCATTCTCTCCCTTGAAGAAGAAAGTTAATAGAAGCACCCAGGGGGTGTCACCCACGGCAGACACGGCTCCTGAAATGCTGCTCAGACCCCAGTTCCCAAAGTGGGCCCTCAGCCAGAAGGGGCCCCTGGGTGTGAGGTGTTGATGGGTGTGAAAAAGAGTCACAATCATAAGTGAAAGTCTGCATGTATCCCAGGGTCAGGCAAACTGTGAAATTCAAAGTAACCAGATGTAGGGGGTCTATACCCCTCCACGGGACCACCCTCACTTCTGACGCGAACTGTCCCTTCAGGGGGTTCCCCCAGCCACCCCCAGAGTCAACAGTTTGCTCAGAGCATTCACAGAATTCAAGATGCTCTTCTGTTCGTGGCTGTGGCTCATGGAAGGCAGAGGATCCAGACTGAAATGAAGCAAAGGAGGGAAGCGGAGGACAGTCTGGGAGGCTCCAGACCAGCCCGGCATCCTTTCCGATGGAAACCTGTTGTGTGCACGGTCTGTATGTCGGAACATTCTTCTCTGTTACAGAGAAATGTGCTTTCTCTTTCCCCTTACTTTAATACAAACGTGGTCAATGAAAGCATTTAGCCAATAATTACCATCTACTTTCTCAGACACCATTGTGAGCACTTCCCACGGGTAAAACGATTTCAACCCCACATCGCCCCCCCACTGAGTGATGTGATGGCCGACCAGGGCCCCCAAAACCATGTCTGTACCTAATGCCAATAACCTTCTTTGGAAATGGGGTCTTTACAAACATAATCAAATCAAGGATCTCAAGATGGGCTCACCCTAGACTATCGGGGTGGGCCCTGTACTGGGTTGAATGGTGGTGGTTTTTCCGAAAGACACGTCTACCTGGAACCTACACGTGTGAGTTTGTTTGGAAAGACTCTCTGCAGCTGTAACTGAGTGAGGGATCTTGGGGTGTGCTCCTCGTGGATTAGCAGGAACACCCTCCCCCCATAGCGGTGTCCTTGGAGGAAGAGGAAAAGTTGCAGAGAAGAGGCCAAGTCCATGTGGAGTGTGCAGCAGAGGCTGGAGTGACCCACAGCCAGGGAATGGCAGGAGCCACCAGAAGCTGGAAAAGGCGAGGAAAGACTCCCCTCATTGGGGCTGGTTTCTAGCTTCCTGTCATTGAGGCCCGTGTCTTCCCCTGGTCTTCTCTATTTTATTAAAGACGGCAGTCAGGCTGGATTAGGGCTCACATCCACCTGACCTCATGATACCTCAACTACGCCTTTAAAGCCCCTGGCTCCAAATACAGACACATTGTCAGGTCCTGGGGCGCAGGATTTCAGCAGGAATTTGAGAGGATGCAAGTCAGCCCATCACCGTGTTTAAGTTTGCAATTATTTAAGCCTTTGGGGAGACCTCACATGCCCTTGAAAGCAATGGCTTTTCTCCACACTTTGTACTTTTTCTCCTTCCCGTTAACTGGAAAGTAACAGTCTGCTGTAATGAGTCACTCAGAGTCAAAGTACTCCAAATCCCTCACCACGATTTTTGGGTTTTTTTTTTTTTTGCAAATGATTAAATATTACTTTCTTTCAGTTTATAGCATAATCCAAGCGACAGCCAATCCATCAGCCTATCTGCTGATGCTTAACTACAGCATTTTGCATTCATTATTCCCTACTTATATCATTCTTTTAAAAAGAGGAATAACTTAATTCTGCCTCTTGACAGCCGGGAAATTAAATGGTGAGACATAAAGATGAGTGTTTCTCTGGAAAACGAAACACCAACTGCGGATCTATAAAACCCAGCCAGAAAGAAATATGTCACCTCAACATAAGATAAACAAAGACAAGCTTCTGGAAAAGCCTCTCATATCAGAAAGTAAAGAAACTTTCAAACCTCGAACACAACTTGCCAACTGGTGCCGCCAGTTTAGGGAGCCTTTTGGCACCCAGAGTGTGGAAGATGCATATGCCCAGGCACGCGGGGGTTCTCCTGCTGGGTACAGACCCCGCACATTTCTTACTGTAACCCACACTATTAAATACATTGTGCGTGGTGCGTCAGTCAGAAAAAGATAGAAATCATATGTGTTCACTGATAGGTGGGATTTGAGAAAGAAGGAAGGAAAAATAAGTTTCGAACAGGGAGGGAGGCTAACCATAGGAGACTCTTAAATACAGAGAACAAACTGGGGGTGACAGGCGGGGACATGGCGGGGGATGGGCTGGATGGGGGATGGGCACTGAGGTGGGCGTTTGTTGGGATGAGCACTGGGTGTTGTATGAGCGATGAATCACGGGAATCCATTCCCGAAGCCAAGACTACACTGTATACATTGTATGTTCATTAATGTGACAATAAATTATTTTTAAAATGTGCACGGCATCTCCGAACACATACGTGTACATGGACAGACATGTACACACACACACATGCACACACATCTTTGGATGCTTGCTGACGGACAATGTTGGGGAGGAAGAATTTCCTCTGCCTTTCAAGGTCTTTCTAGGTGGGCTAAGAATCAAATGGATATGAGAAAGATTAACAGGAGAAAAATCAAATTTAGTTTCATTCTATGGGAAGCCAGAGACCAGAAACTCCAAAGAGCCAGTGGGAGGCTTCTAAGAGCTAAGGAGAGCCGGAGGGTCTGAGGACGCAAAGGGAAGACCTTCAGCAGGAAGATAGAAGAGATATTTGGAAAACAAAGCTCGCCTTCCTATGCAGATCAGGGTCTCCTAAAGAGCAATCGGTGTTAACAGCCCTCTTCCGGCTGCTAAAGGAGAGGTCCCTGAGCTCCGTCCTCAACCTGCCAAGTTTGGATTGCTTTTAACTCAAAATAACTTGTACACCCAAGTGGCCCGTCTGGAGGCGGCCTGCTCAAGTCCCCTACAACATTGAGAGTGTTGTGTCAGGACTGGACTAACTCCTTCTCACTGCCGAAGTGTAGCCCACAGAGATCTGGCCCGCTGGGACACGCCGGGACACCCCAGGGGGGGCCCACACTGGCGACGCATGTCAGTGACACCATGCTGACTGGACAGAACAGGTAGAAGGTGCCTAGGAAGTGGAGGTCTTGCAAAGACACACGCTCCAGAGGACAGGAGGCCTCGGGCACCTGCACTGTAGTGGGCACAGGCGACAGGTCAGCCTCTGGGAAGGCACGGCAAATGGTGGAGGGGCCATCTGCATCTCTGTCGCTGAGTGTCTGGGTCCAAGTCTCAGGGCTGCGACGCAGAGCACGAGGAAAGGAGTCGCCACAATGAAGCGCCTCAGTCCAAGGACGGGGTCCCTCAGGAGGCGGCGGGGGTCCCCTCCTCGGCTTCCTCCGCACCGCCGTCCGGGCCCCCCACAAGCTGCTCCACCCGCGCGTTCTCCTCCCGGCTCCCGGCGCTCGCTACCCAACCTGGGGGCGCATCGGGGCCTGGGCGGCGGAACTCGGTCCTCTGGGACCGAAAGGGGCCCAGCGGAGAGGGGCAGTTCTGGGAGAAAAGGGGCTGGACGTGAGCGGTGCGAGTTGTCTTGAGGCTGTGGGGGCCACGGAGGGGCAAGTGGGATGGGCCTGGACTGGGGGCGGGGCCAGGCCGGGAGCTCAGGTGGGATGGGCGGGCCTGGGCGGGGGGCGGGGCCAGGGAAGGAACGGGCGGGGCGCATGGCCGGGGACTCAGCGCAGGTAGGCTAGGTCCGCTGGGACCCCAGTCGGGGGCGGGACGCCGGGACCCTAAACCCCGGGACTGTCTAGCTGGGGGTTTAGTGCCAGCCGCCCGCGAGCCGGGGTGGGTCCGGAGCCACCTCGGGGAGGACCGGTCGGGGCGGGGCGCAGATTCTGGGGACGCGGAGTGCGCGCCCAGACGCCGCGGGGTCGAGGTGAGGCGGGAGCGGGCGGCTGTCGCGAAGGCGCTCGGGAGCTTGCCCCTGACCCCCAGGTGTTTCCAGAGTGGGGAGCCCGGACCTGGAGTTGGGCGACCCGGCGCGGGGCTGGCGGGCCCCGGGGCGCGGATCCCGCCGGGAGCGGTGGGGCGCGGGGAGCACGCCTGGCTGGTCCCGGGATTCCCGGTGCCGCCCGGAGATGGGACGGGGCGTGCGAAGGGGAGGGGGCCGTGGGTCGTCCCCGCAGACTCCTATCCCCCCGGGTGGGCCTGCGGCTCTGCGGCCGGGAGTCCCAGCCCTAACAGGGGCCCTGCCCGGCCCCCAGCGCCGTCCTCCTTGGGGCTCCACCGTCCCTCGGCGCGAACTGCGCGTCTGGCGATTCAGGACGAGGAAGCCCGGGTGTTTGCGCCCCCTCGTCCCCAACCGGGGGTCCCGGGAGCCGATCCTGGCCCACGAAGGAAGGCGCGCCCCCAGCGCTGGTCTCCCGCTGGAAATCTGCGGTCTCCCCGCGGCACCGGAGGCTGATTTCACCGGAGATTCGGGGGACATTCTGGGACTCCGGGGCTGGCGTCTGGGGGAGGTGGGTGCGCGTTCTCCTGGACAGACCTGAACCCCCCCCCAATAGCAGAAATGCATAGACTCTTGAAGTGGAGGGAATTAGTTCCAGAGCCTAGAAAGTTCCGGAGGAGATCACCTGCTATTATCTTGCTATTTCTATTCTGCTCACGTGGCGTCGGGTGGCCGCGTGGCGTCGGGGACTGCGGGGCATCGAGAGGATGGACGGGAGGTTGGGTCTCTGAGTCCTGGGAGCTGCTGGCGGCATCGGGAGCCCTTCCTGCAGGACCCAGGCTCCTGTGGAGTCTCGGGTCCGGTCACGTGACAGGGAGAACGGTGCCCACGTGGGGTTGAGGGTCTGCAGGTGCACAGCACCTGCGCCTCCCGCCTCCTGTCCCTGGAGGAGCGGACTTCCGTAAGTCAAGGGCACACCCTGAGAACCACTTCCTCCCAGGAGCCTTTCTGCCTAAAGCTGGTCTCTAAACGCAATGGAAGTGGCGTTGCTAAGTGACATTTAAAAGTTGGTTTGGGGGGAGGGGCCGCCTGGGTGGCCCAGTCTGAGCCCCGCCTCAGGCTCTTTGCTGAGAGCTCGGAGCCTGGAGCCTGCTTCGGATTCTGTGTCTCCCTCTCTCTCTGACCTTCCCCTGTCTGTCTGTCTGTCTCTCTTTCAAAAAATGAATAAACATTAAAAATAGTTGGTTTTGCTTTCCTGAGTCACTACGCCTAGCCAGAAATTCCCTGGAAATCTCCCTTCTCTGAAGCCGCAGTCTCTCAGACCAACGACACCCCCCTTTTCACAAACATTCTGTCTGCTGTTTAAAAATAGCCCCCTTTCTCCCTGGAGCGCCAGAGTGGGAGGGCGGTGTGGGTGAAGGCGTTTTTCTTTTCCGTGAACTTGGCCAGGCAAACTGGATCCCCAGGGCCAGTGCAGGAGGTTGGTGGGTCTCTGAATAGTGAAGGAACTTGGGCTCTTTTAGGTGGGTGGTCCTGAAGGTCCGTGGGAAGGCTGACTTCGGAATAGGAGCAGGAATGAGGAGGAGGAGAGCACGGGTACCTGGCGGAGCTGTCCGCCAGGGCAGGGCTAGTGAAATGGACTCAGTCTCCTGCCCGGAGGAACACCAAGAGGGGCAGGTGGCTGGAGAGGAAGGAGGGCACAAGTCAGGGGAAGCGAGATCTGGAGGCAGGCATGGGAGCCCCACAGGCCTCACGGACACCTGAGGCTGGGCTCCTCCCCTGGAATCCACCCTCCCTTCCCTTCCTCACTGTAGAGACTCTCGAAAGCACAGCACGGTTAATTACCATGTTTTCTAACTTCTTTGCATCAGACAGATATGACCCTACGGAGTAACTTATGTGTCAGTGTTTGTGGTGCCTGGAATTTTCTTGATGTGTTTTTAATGGAAGGAGGTGTGCCTTCCTATTTTCTGGTAGCCAGGACATGGATGTAATGGCTGGAGCCACAACATCAATCTTGGACCATGAGGTGACCTCAGGAAGGGAGACTTCACAGAGTCGAGCAAGAAGAGGGCTGCCCGGGTCTCCAATGCAAGTCCTGGGCTGATCGCCTCTGTCTCACTGCCATCACAGAGAAATGCATTTCTTGCTGATTTAAGGCTCTGCACTGGGGGGGGGGGGGGCCTTCTCAGGGCCACAGCTGAACCCAATCCTGTGTGATAAACCAAGAAAAAAAACCTTCACATTTTATTCTGATGTGAAGGAAAGGTTGGGAGGCTTTGAAGCCAAGGGATGGCATGACTTATTCCATTTTTTCTAAAGGCTCGATCTGGCTGCTTGCAGAGATTAGACAGTAAGCCTCCAAGAGGGAAGTAGAGTTGTGGGTTGAGGGCTCAGACAGTGCAGCGCCTGCCTGGGATTCGCTTTCTCTCCCTCTTTCTCTGTCTCTCAAAATAAATAAATAAAAATTTTGAAAAAGGTCTAGAACATTCCTCAAAGTTCGTTCATTTTCCTTCCCAGCCAGTGCCTGCAGGAACTCCGTGCCCAGGCATACGCTAGTTTTTCTTTGTTTTGTGTTTTCATTACAAACTGGATGTGTCCTTTCTAGAATATGCTATCGGTATTTTCATGCATCGTGATGGATCTGGCTTCTTGCAAATGCTGTGAGATTCACGGGTGACTACGCGACTCTGCAGTTTAGTCCTTTCTCTGTGCCGAGTGGTATTTTCTGGATGGGATGACTATACCTCCACGTGTCTGTTTCCTCACACGACGGCTGATCCCGGGATTGTCTCCAGGCGTTGACTGTTGTGAGCAGAGCTGCTCCGGACTCTCGTGTGCGGCCTCCTTGCGAAGAGCAGGCTCGCTGGCTGGGTGGTAAGTGTGGGTTTAGCTCTGAAGGAGCTACAGGCGTTTTCGGCGAGTGGCCTCACTGTGTCACGCTCCCGCTGATGGTCTTTGAGACTTCTTGCTCCTCATTCTCACCAACCCTTTGTATTATGAGTCTTTTAAATTCTGCTCCTTGCTTCTGGAATCCTGACTGTGTTCCCCCAGCAGACGGGCCTGGAGAAAGAGGCACGTTTGCCAGCAGACGGGGGCCCCGTGACAAGGTCCGAGATGCCAGGAGGGGTTCTTGAGTGGGATTTCTGGGGAAGCCTTTAAACTGGGCATGGTCTCCTCACCCCAAGAAGGCAGCACAGGAGAGAGTCGCCCCTAGGAGAGGGGTCCCCTCAACTACACAGCAGGTGAGCGCCCCCCCCCGACTATGGGATGGGCTTCCCACCATCCTGGTGGCTTGAAGTCCTCTGTAGATGCCTCCCGGGTCTCCTGGGTTCTTGGTGTCCTCAGCTTCATGGTTCATTTTCAGAGCACACTTTCTTTTTTTAAAAAAATTTTTAAAGTTTATTTATTTTGAGAGAGAGCAAAGGCAGGGAAGGGGCGGAGAGAGAAGGAGAGAGAATCCCAAGCAGGCTCTGCACCAACAGCACAGAGCCCCATGTGGGGCTTGAACTCACGAACTGTGATGTGAGATGAGATCACGAGTCCGACGCTTAACCGACCGCGCTTTCATTTTTTGTTTTCCGTTTCCATTTTTTGAAGCTCCCCGTGAGGTCTGGGAACGAATTCCTTTGGGGCAGGTAGGCGATCTTGCCCCAAGATTTTTTGTAGTAAGGTTTTGGTGGATCCTGCACCCACAGCCCCGAGGCCGAGAGGCCCCCCTGGGGCAGAGACTCAGATTCCGTAGCCTGATTTTTCCAACCATGGCGAAGAAGACCTGAGAACGGAGAAGGTCTCCTGTGTGACCTGAGTGGTGGCGGTTCAGAGAAAGCAAAGTGTGAGTGGCAGAGGAGGAAATAAAAATCCATCTAGATGCACCACAAATTATCATCAAACAAATAACATCTTAAACACACTTGTGGCTTGCCAAGTTTCCACAGAGATAATTATATATGGATCTTGTGATTTGTTGGCAGTTCCCAGAAGGAATGCGAAATTTCAAACCAAAGGAAGTTCAGAATTGTTACAGCTCATTGGCAAACCCTTTGCTGACCTGACTCCGTTTCCAAGCGTTCCATTCGTAATTTCATCTTTTGTCTTTTTCTTCCTTTCTGCTTTCGGGGTGGTGAACCAGGAGACCAACAGACAGAACTTTCCTCACCACAACCATATCTACCTGGGACCCTTCATGTAAGATGCACCGAAACTTAGATCAGGTCCTTTTCTTAGATCAGTGGTCAGAAAACTACAGCTGTGCCAAATCCGGCCCATCATCTGTTTTGTAAATAAAGTTTTATTGAAACACAGCCACACATTTTCATTTAGTATCTTCTAACAGCTGCTCTCCTGCTGTGTGGTTAGGACAGAACCTTCACGTTCTTTTTCAGTCCTTAAAGGATCTGGGTTCTACGGTGATTAGCACACAGTAAGTGCTGACGGGTACTTGTTTAATGAGGGAATCCGCGAGTGTGTGAGTACAGGAGAAATTGGCTGGAACACCCCCCGTGTGGTTGTGCGGTGAGGGCTCTGCTTTTGCCAACCCCAGCGAATCTGGTCTGGGGCTGTGTTCCTTCTGCCTTAGGAGATCTCTTCCAGTGAGAAAGAAGTGACTGAGGTCCAGTGGTCAAACTTTCTAAGTAGACAGCCACTGGTCCAGAACTAGATCCTTCCAAATTCAATATTGTCATGTCTCAGTCCCAATGCTCCATCACGATCATTGAGAAAAGATCTCCTCATGCAGCCTTGTTACACCCTGGGACTTTTGGAAACCTGCCCAGTCCCAATGAACATCACCTAAGCCTCAGTTGCAAAACCATGGAGAAGGCACGAGATTTGTGTCTCATTCAGGATGGTGTCAGCTACAGTTAGAATGCCACCTGACAGTGGCTGAAATGGTAGGACTTAATTCTATTTCATAACAGAAACTCCGGAGGGGGTTGGTCCCTTGGTTTGTTAATCCAGCGGCCAGCAGAGTCATCCAGGATGTTCCTATTTTCCCCTCCATGATACCCAGGCCCCTGGCTGCCATTCTCTAACTTTGTTTCCTCATGATCACAAGAGAGCTGCAGCTTCTCCAGATGTCACAAACTCACCCCGCTCCTCCGAAGACTGGAAGGGAGTTGTTTCTTGTCATGTCTGTCTCTACAAGGGAAGACCACCTTTCCACAAACCCTCCATTAGTCTTCCCCTCAGATCCTGACTGATCCCCGGGAGTCCTGGCTTCAGAGGGTTTTGGTCAGATGCAGATTTGACATTTATAGGATTCACGGTTGGGGGCGCTGAGTGCAGGCCCTGTCGCCAAGGATGAGGTGTGAGGTGGTGACTGCCAGATAGGTCGCCAATAGCCTTCCTCTCTCTCCAGAGCTTGTATCTGTCTGGTTCTCTGTTTTGCACTGGGGCCCCATGTGTTTGTACCGATGGAAGACTCCCTCTGGGTTGCGGGACATCGGCCAGGCGGGCTCTGCCCAGTGGGGGCCCTTCCGGCTGCCCTATGGAGCTCAAGCAAAGAGGGGACCTGGGCTCCTCGTGCGGATGGAGACGGGCAGGGGGCTGGTAGCAGGGACATCGGGATGCAGGTGCCGGAGCAGCGTCCTTAGAACCTGTCTCCTGTCTTCCCTCTGGGTTGGCGTCACCTCCAGCAGGATCTTCCCTCCTGGTGGCTAGTTGGCCGCCAGCAGCTCCCCGTGTCCATCCTGCCATTGCGGTCACTTCAGGGAGGACACGACTCTTCCCCGTCAGGGCCACTGGGTCTGTTTGACCTGCCTGGCATCATGGACCCACCAGAACCCACCACAGTGGACAGCCCACCTCAAGGACACAGGCGTAGAGCTGGGAGGGGTTCTGGGGGATGGAGGCTGGGGGGAGGGGAGAAGCGGGAGAGGCCAGACTGTCCCCACAGTCTTTCTGTTCCAGACACGGTGCCTCAGGACTCCACAGGAGATTTTCTGTCTCTACGCCCTCAGGAAATACTGATAACATCTGTGGATTTTGCACGGGGCATATATTTTCTTCAACTATTCGATCAAGTAGTGATGTTTTCAAACCCAAAGAACAACACAGATGGTGTTTGTCATATTTGTGAGGATCATTCTGCATTCTTTCTAGAAAAGACTGGAAAGATCGCATGAGGAAAAAGGCATTATACAACCAGAGTTACATCATTCAGGGAAGTTCTCACATGTCCTGACCCTTCTTCTTTCCTGCCTTTCTCCCCATTTCCTCTTTCTGTCTTGCAGGCTGTGCTAGAAATGCAGAAACATTTGCTTTGGGATGACAGTGTGCGCCTATCGAACACCTGTAAAAACCCATTCTATAATATTAATAAATACTGCTCTTTTTATTCCCTTTGTCGAGTTATGCTATCAAATGAGATGTTAAATGCAGGCTCATGGGTCGTGTTTGATGGCTGACAAAGTGAATATATGAATATATTCCTAAAAAAAAAAAACATGCTGCAGAAGCTGTAATCTCTGAATTGTGACAACCTTGGGTAGAATCGTCTTAATAGAATGTAACACACAAACTGCCTGAAATACTGTGATAAGAAGTTTTAAAGCAGTTAAATGCAAAGACCATTGCACAGGGTTAGAAAGGCAGAAAAAGTCTTCGTTTAAAATGTTTTAATGAATACTCCTTGTGGAAATGTGAGTAAATGAAGATGAAAAACACATGATTATAAAAAAATAAGCAAAAAAATAAAGAAAAAGAAGCAATAACAAAAAAATACGTGTTCTAACAGCTAATGCCAAGGACATGGAAGTCCGCTAACAGATTTCCCTGCATGGGAACCGGATACATCCAGGTCGCTCAGCAGAGGAGTTTTCCCTTACGTGAACGTTGCTGTACTCCTTTCCCGTGGACACTCGGCTACACCTAGGGACGGCGTTCCAGGGTCTAATGTACGTGCATCTGTAGCTGATCCACAGATGCACAGCCCTGCAGTTCAAGAAGCGCTCTAACCTTCACGTAGACCAGTGACCATCACAAGAGGTGCTTATGCTTTACTTGTGCCATTGCTCGGGGTGGTCTGTTATTCAGTGATAGCTAGCCAGCACCCCAACCTGGAGCTCTGCTTCTCTTCAGTAGTTTGACCTTTCACTATATACACATAATGTTTTAGAAACAGCTTACATGTTATGTCATACTGTTTTCTAGCTTCATTAATATACGATTTAAATCCATATCACTAATGACTTGGAAGATATTAAAAGTCTCAAATCAAATTCTAAGGATGGAAAGCACAATGAGTGGGATGAAAAGGTCACTGGATGGCTTTCATGGCAAAATAGATACTGGTAGGGGGCGCCTGGGGGGCTCAGTCAGTTGAGCATCCAAGTTTGGCTCAGGTCATGATCTCACGGTTCTTGAGTTCAAGTCCCACATCGGGCCCTGTGCTGACAGCTTAGAGCCTGGAGCCTGTCTTTGGATTCTGTGTCTCCCTTTCTCTCCACCCCTCCTCTGCTCACACTCTGTGTCTCTCTCTCTCTCTCAAAAATAAATGAACATTAAAAAAATGTTTTTAAAGATACTAGTAAATTTGAACACATGGCGACAGAAAGTATGGAAAATAAAACAGAAAGCATGTATATGTATATAATGTTTTATATGCAGATTTGTCTCTTACATATGTATTTTATACACATAGACCTTTTCTGTTTTATGTGGGTATATATATACACACACATATATGTGTGCACGTGCATGTGTATATTGTAAGTGTTCTGTATATAAACTGAATTACACAACTCGGGAGAACTTCCTGAGTGTGGCTGCTGCCATTACAGTCGTGCTTGTTTTCTCGGCGCGAAAGGCGTGAATCACGGTAGCCCGCCATCACCAGCCTATGCCGTCCAAACCGGATGTCCTGCGACGGTGAGGGTTCTTCCTGGAGCTCTCTGCATCTTCTTGTCCAGGACCCAGTGCCCTTTGTCGTTTAACTAACCAGCCAAGAGGAGGGGTGGAGTTTGTGTTTCCGAACTGGGTTTTTCCTCTACAGAGCTCGTTGCCCCCCATGGTGATCTCAGGAGTGTCCTGTTCCTCCTGCCTTAAAGACTAAGGTGAGAATTTAGCTCTTCTATGTTGAGAATGGCAGAACGTAACTGAATTATTCTTGTGAGTTAAAGAAAGCATCCGTTTGATACCTCTTTCAAACCTACTCTGAGCCAGAAGAGTCAACTCACATCTTGGGCAGCGAGTGGGTCTTCATTGGTGGAAGAATATTTTTTAATGTCTGTTCACAATCCACCAGTATTCATGACACGTGTAGTCTGAGTGGGTGCATTTGCTCATCAGTATGACCATCATGGAAACAGATGGTAATGGGGGGTGTTTCTAACATGATGGGCGTCTCTGAACCTTGCTTCCCGTCCCTTTTTAAAGACAAGGACTCTCTTGCTTGTTTATTGATAGGCCTTTCTTTCGCCTGAGTACATTTCACATTTCTGATGATCAGTCTTCTCTGTACGTTATTGTGATTATCTGGTCTTGTGGGACCCAAGACTGCACATTCACAGGATAATCAATAGGAGAGACACCCAGTTCCTACAGGCAGAGACACTAACATCTCAGCTAGTCCTTATTGGAAAGAAAAATTTTAGTCATAACCTGCCTAAAACTTCTGGAGGGAGTGATTAGAAGAGATAATGAATCCAAGGCTGTTTATCTCTTTCCTCTTTGGTCACAGATAAACACTCTTTAATACCCACTCATTAAAATGTCCCAATGTTCATGGCAAATCATATTTTAAGAAAGAAAGCGAGCTCTTTCTGCCCCCACAGGTGATCTCTCCTGGGAGGTAAGACATCAGAAAACCGGACACAGAAGAGAGACCAGAGCTGGTGGTGGTAGGTTTGCATCTGAAATTTTCTTTGACTTGTCCAACAAGACTGTCTTCCAGATCTGAGGTCAATTCACCTTTATCTTTTTAAATAAAAAATTGTATTTAAAGTATACAAATGATTACATATTATATGTGTTATATTTGCGTGAACTACAAACTACAGTTGAGCTAATTAATGCATCTCCTGATGTCGTTTCCAGCTTTCTGTGTGTGCTGAAGCATCTGCAATCTACCCTCTTAGAAAACTCCCAGAATTCAATGCAGTATTACTAACTACAGTTATCATGCTCCACATTAGGTCTCTAGGCTTATTCATCTTTGAGGTACCGAATGGGTCAAGAGCTAGATTTGACTTCCTTTGTGTGTGCAGTATCTCCTTTAAATGTTGGAGTCAAATTTCCTTTTAGGCTCAGATACCGTATTTTGTGGTGGTAATGCCTCTTTGAGTTTTGACTGTTCTTAAAACCCTTACAAGCTAGCTGTGCCTTGTGGACCCATGCCACCCATAAAGCCTATGTTCTCACAGGCCTGATATGTTGGTGTTATTTAGTCACTGTGTGTTGAATTAAAAGCATTGCGCTGTTCGTAATCAGCAACAGTCGGAGTATACATCAGTTGTGTTTGTTGTGTGACCTCAAGTTCACCAGCAGTGTTGCTGGGCACAGCTGTGTTCTTGTAGGAGGCAGTCAGTTGCCCTGAGCGTGGTCTTGGACATCAGATTATCACGTTCACTTCCAGGCAAGACCGTGAGAGTGTTAGCCCAATGCACCCAATTAGTAATACGTCTCAAGGGCATGGTGTAATTACTTATTTTTCTAAATAACACAGACACGCTCCGACTTAATTACAATAGTTTCACTGGGAAATAGAATTGTGGTAATTTCCAAGTTAGTATATCTCATTAATGAGATTTGCTAAGTCTTATTGGCATTCCTGTGAAATGCCTTTATGTTTCAAATCATTTTCTACATTGCTAATGTCATCTGTACAAGAAAAAAACATTTCCAGGTTTTTCTCCTGGAGGTGAAATCTGTGTTGCAGAAACTATCCGAGCGGCAAAGCTTTCCTGAGCAAACACAAGAAAAAAAAATAAGTATTCTCTTTCCCAGGTGTGTTTGACATCCACCATTAAACATCCGTAGAATAGGAATATTTTTCACCAGGAGTCTGGAAAGCAGAACCTACCAAGAGCCAAGAGTCTTAGATTTGAGTCCTAGCTCTGCCCCCAGGGGATGTCCATGACCTAAGACGAGTTACTTCAATGCTCTTCTGCAGCATGTTCACTTGTGAGATAAATGGGCCCTTCACTTATTGAGGAACTACTGTGTGCCAAGCACTGTGCTACACATTAGGAAAACAGCAGCTCATGTGGGAGGCGAGATTCCCAATTTCTAGGATGTGATATTCTAGCAGAAAAGACAACAGACACACAGATGAATAAATAAATGAGTAATTAAGCTAAGGATAATTTGATGATGCAAACAATCGGATAATGTAACTGACGTAGCCTGGAAGAAGTGAGGTGGCTTTGGGAAGAAGGTCAGAGAAAGCTTCTCTTGAGTGGCAATTTGAATAGCACAGAGTCAGCTATAGAAACGTTGCAGCAAGAACACAGCAGGCAGGCAGAGTGGCATGATTCCCTGAGGGGGAAACTTACTGATTCTTAAAAAACCTTGAGCCATAAATTTCAACGATTTCTGTTCTTCCCACTTACAGTAAGCAGTCTGTGGCATTTGATGTTCTTTACTATCATTGGCTGGATTTAATCGTCCTTATTTTATTGAGCTTTACCTTTCACTCAAGGTATCTCGTTATTTGCTGAATATATCTAACAAATTACACGTGTCTCTGGCCCCTCCTCAGATTCCTAGAACATATTTGCACCATCCCTAGTCCAGGGTACCCCTCGTCCTTGCTTCCCGACGTGACCAGCCAGTTGACAGGAAAGCATGGAGGAACAGGAAAGTCCTGTGGCTCGGACTTCCTGGATTGCTCTATGTCAATGCACTCACCAGAGGGTGTCTGGAAAACACCCAGTGAAAATCTAGTCATTCATTTAGTACTTTCAGCAAGGTACGGCCATGAAATGCCCCAGCACTTTCTGAATGCTCCAGCATCTTCTGATGAAGATGACTAGAACAAAGCGGACAATGTCTATATCACACCCTGACCAGGGGAAGCCTTGGCTCTGATGGAATGCAGGAAGTGATGGGCGTCTTCTGGCATCTAGACATACGTCCACCAGCGACTGTGCCATTTTCAACTCTGTGCACTCCTAAGCAGTCAGCTAGAACGAGTCATGGAGTCTGGTTGTCATCACTCCGTACCAGGTGCCAGCAGGTCCACGATTAAAAAAAAAAAAATGTTTCTGGGGCAACACAGTTACTATGGGGGAACTTTGAAAAAGGTAACTCAACTCTGTGTTCCCCTTAAAATAGGAGTCCGTAACAGAATCTACTCCCCAGGGTTGTAAGACTCAGATGCAGCATGCCAAGTGGTGAACACAACCCCAACAGAGGACACCTGTGGTCATCCCCAATGTCATTGTCCTCACGCCCGTCAGTTGTCACCTCCACTGGCACCTTTTCAGTAAAGCATTCTGGGATCACCCTAAAATAACGACCCTCGTCTTCGCTCCTTATCCCTTCTTTATGCAGCTTCTTTGCATTTATCACCATCTCGCCTGTTATCTATTTATTTGATTAAGTCTGTTTCACTCTAAAAAAAGAAGCCGTATGTTCATAGGGACCTCGCTTTCCTCTAGGAAGTGCTAGGGTCCAGGCAAGTGCATGGCTTCCGGTTGGTTCTCAGTAAGTGCTGGCTGATTAGACAAAGCAATCTTCTCCCAGGCTGTTCTGTCGTGCAGCGACGTGGCTACAGTTGAGCTTTACAGACTGGCCACGGGTTGGGTCAATAATGCAGAGAGGTTTTAGCTCTTCTCGGCATGTCCTCAGTCGCAGAATGAGCTGAAAAGGAATTTGGATCACTCTTTTAGACTGCCGTCTCATGGACAAGCCAGCTTCCACCTTTTCCTGTTATAGCACCATACGGAAACTCCTTCCGACGCACTAAGCCCTCTGTAGGTAGAGCGTATTGCATTATTGCATGACAAGACCTGGAGCGCCATCCTGTGACATCAGGGCGGTCTCCCACCTCCTTGGTCTCTGCCGAGTTCAGATTAAACAGAAACCCAGTAGGCGCAGGCAGGAGAGACGCAGCCTTTGCGAGATAATGAACTTCCTCTCTTCCACGCGAAGGGGGATGTTAGGCATCACCTAGAATCTTTAATTCCACTCAGGGGCTGATAAATCATCATTGAAAATGGAAAAAGAACAGCCAGGTGATGGATTGAAGTGGTGTTTAATAAGAGTTTTGGAAGCCTTGGTGTGCGAGTCACTAATCTGTGACCTAAAGACGGTGATTAATCAAAATCCCAAGCAATTAGAAATCATAGTAAGTTTCTGGGTTTAATTTAATAATCGTTTGCTGAATTTTGCCTGGTCCTGGATTCTCATTTGGAAGCCTTTTGTTTTTCTTACTTCAATCCATGAAATATACTGTCTTCTGAAGCCTGAGTTTATTTTCTTATAGATGACCTATTAGAAGGCAACAAAAATGAAATAAGCCTAATTAATTTAACTTTTAAAAAGTACTGTTTTTATGGAGTAACGGAGGGGAGTATTATCTAACACATTCACACTAATTTGCGCTGGAGCTGGGCTTCATGAGTATGAAGTGACTAGTTCGTGTTCCCCAGGCGGATTAATACTTGTGTTTTAATGGAAAATGGAGTTAATCAGAAAATTCCCTCCAGCAGCAAGGGATGTGTAGGTCACAGGAGACTGTCTGTGTAGATAATTAAAGTTCAGGTTTAGCCTTTTTTTTTTCCCCCAGAAATGTCTGATTGGATCATTTTTAATTTACAGTAAATATCAGGAGACTCTTCCTTCTGGTTCTGTTTGCCTGGGAATTCTGTGGGCTCGTGACTTTGTTAGGCAACCTGAGGAACGCTGGCAATAATAATGCGAGTAGTTATATCAAACCCTTCCAGTGTTCCATGTATAATGAGACGCTGTGGAACATTTGTAGTGGGCTGGGCACTGTGCTCAAAATTTCATGGGGCCATTCACGCTTTCCAGCACCCATTTTATGGATGAATAAACTGAGGCACCGAAAGATAAAGTTACACAGGCTGAGAGCTAGCAAGTGGCTAGGCTAAGGTTTATACTCGCAATAATAAACCATTACACACATTTACTGTGAGTAGGCACAGTAGGGCTACATACAGAATGGCCATTTGAGAAAACCCCAAGCAGCAAAATTCAGACTCCCTGACTAAAAGAGAAAAGCATACCTTTTCCAGCTGCTCTGGGATTCCGGGCGGAAGGTGTTCTGGAGTTGGTGCCTTGTGGCCATTGGCTCTAGCGCCTTATTGTGTGTTTGGATCCAGATGCTCAAGGGCTGTGCCCCACGTCGGGGGCATGCGGACAGATACCCGTTCAAGAGAGCATTCCGGCAGGAGCCCGGCCGCGTCACAGGTGCTGGAGGGAAGATCGATGGGTAATTCCTTTCTGGCTCTGCTGTCCCTGTGGCAGCGTGCACGGAGACCACCGTCGGCGTCTGGGCACTTTCCTTCCACAGCCAAGCAATCCCGGTAGAAGGAGAAGGTTCAGAACGTTCCTGTCGTCAGCCCATAATCCAGGATTGGATCCTGTGCTACAAGGATGTGATCGTGACATTTGGAAAAAGGTGAATGAGGGTTGACTTTTTAAAAATCCGTAATGTGTACATGTGAAATTTCCTGATGGTGATGGCTGTTTTGAGGCTTTGTTGATTTTGTTCTTGGTGGAGGAAATACACACTTAGGTAATTTAAAGGGATGAGGCAGTAGATTGGCAATTTTCTCTCATTTAGTTTGGGGGAAAAAGAATTTCTTTCTTTTTATTTCTTTTTTAAAATTAATTATTTAAATTGAGAGAGACAGAGACATCACAAGTGGGGGAGGGACAGAGAGAGAGAGAGAGAGAGAGAGAGAGAGAGAGAGAGAGAATCCCAAGCAGACTCCAGCGCAGAGCCCGACATGGGGCTTGAACCCAAGAAATCATGAGATCATGACCAGAGCCGAAACCAAGAGTCTGACGCTTAACCCACTGAGCCGCCCAGGCGTCCCTAATTTTTTTCACTATACTTATAACTGTTGCGTGACTTTGTGATGGTTTCAAACTTCAAAAAAAATATTAAAACTGCCCGGTTATCTTCCCTCCAACATCTGTGACCGGCTGAGCTCCTGCTGAGATGCTCTCCTTCCCACGTGTCTGTCCTTGTCCCCCTGTGGCCAGTTGCCGTGCACAGCCACACCCTTCTTCAGGCAAAGCAAGGCCCTCAGGAGCCCAGCAGAGCGAGGGCACCCATCGTTTTTTGTCTTTTCTTTCTTTCTTTAATGAGGCAATATGAGATAGAAACGAGTGAGATGTACTAAGAAATCTGAGGCTCAGTTGTGGGTCACCTGCACTTCTGTCTCTTTCTTTTGGCCAAACAAGGCTCATGGTTGAATTCCAAGTCAGAAGGGCCTTTGATGGGACGAACTGGCATCTTCCCATGACAGCAGGTGTAAAGGTAAAGGCTAATGATGCAATCCATCGTAGCGCTATAAATAGAAAGAGACTGGGTGCACGGGGATGCCAGAGAGATGGCCACACCCCCCTCCAACACCTATCGGGGAAAGCTCATTAAATGAGGTAAGTGTGCCCAATGCCCTGCACAATTTTTGTGCATACTTAGCAACTAATATGTTAGCTCCTTTATTTTAATAACTTCCAATCTCCAAAATGCATATTTCTTTCAAGAGATGTTGGACCAAGAAGAGTCTGGAAAAATATCTTAATTCTCCCTATCCCTTTCCTTGTGACGGTGAGAAGAAATTAATTTGTGTGTGTGTCTGTGCCAAGCAGATGGTTGGAGTTAAATGTCCCCAGAGCTTGATGGTGTTGTTTGCATCATTAATTAAACCTTACTCAGTATTGCTTTCATAAATCTTGAGTACCGCGTACCTGCAAGGTGCTTGGCTCTGGTTGAGAGATCTGGTTATGGAAAGGTGCCATCTATCTGCCCACCCTCTGATTCAACCACAGTGCATTTGAGTCAGGATTTGGAGAGGTGACTGATAAAAATGGAGTGGAGAAATATGATAATATAAGCCTATTTTTAAAAAGTAGAAGAAGAAAAGAATAGTAATTGGAAATGGTTACAAAAATTGATAGCTTGTGGGGCACCCGGGTGGCTCAGTTGGTTAAGCATCCGACTTCGGCTCAGGTCATGATCTCATGGTTCATGGGTTCGAGCCCCTCATCAGGCCCCTGTACTGACAGCTCAGAGCCTGGAGCCTGCTTCCGATTCTGTGTCTCCCTCTCTCCGCCCCTCCCCCAGTCACGCTGTGTTTCTATCTCAATAATAAACATAAAAAATTTTAAAAAATTGACAGCTTGCTAATGCAGGCCTAAATGCGAGTGGAAAGCCCTCCCTTCTAGGTGCCTCTGTTGTTTATAGTGCGATTTTTCGCACATGGCCCAGTTGATAGAAAGGAATCTCAGAAGTCAATCTAATCACATGCACCGTTTTAGGACTTGGAAATGATTTGTATGGAACATAATGAAATTTAATCTTCTTCAGCCACGTTTACAGTTGCTGGTGGATGGGAACTCACCCTCCGTGGAGGGCTGGGTATATTTCAGAAGACGAGACCTGCCCACTGACATGGGACTCAAGACACCATGATTTTAGCTCTAATTTCCTGCCTGGTCTGTCAAAATCCTCCGCGCCCCACGCAGATGCTAACTTGTGGCCTAATGGCCTGATTCCCTTACTGTGCATTGAGTTTTGAGTCAACTGTGAATTCACAGCCAACTTTTTAGAATTACATACATGCATATGTTATATATAAATATAATATAAATATAAATGATATGTATATTTATCTATCTATATATCTATACATATATATCTATGTATCTGTATCTATATATGTTATGTGATGTAGGAAACAAAGGCCAAAACAAAGGTCCATTTCCCTACCTCTATGGCCCATTGACAAGTCCTTAAAACAGGGAGAATGATCTAGAAGCTCAGCCGCCTTGATGGTGACACTCGCTAAGGGCAAAAGGCAATCTTAGCTTAACATTGTTCTGACCTCCAGGATCCCATGAGTCTACTTTATCACAAAAATTCCTCTGGAAACTTCCTTTACCTCTACACCCCAAAATATATGTCAGCAATCTTCCTCCAAGCATATGGCCCCCCGATATACATCGGAAGGGGTCTTATGGCTGAGGGCTTACTAAACAGTGAGAGATGACCTTTTCCTAACGACAGCCAGCCCCCTCGGGGTCCTGGGAACCTTGTTTCCACGCTTCCTTGCAGGCGGGTGCTGCCCCTAATCCCCTCCCAGCTTGAAGGTCTATAATCAACCTCCCCCTCCCAACTCCTGCCGGGTCCTTTCCCGGTGGATAAAACCACCTTTTTGCTCTAAAGACTTCTCAAGAACTCTTTCTTGGCCATTGGCTCTGAACCCCAACATTTCCACATTAATATATATGCTTAGAATTTCATGTACATGTGTATATAAATGTATATATATTATTATATATGTTAGTAGTTATATGGAACTATAGAGAGAGAGTTCTATAGAAAATATATATGTATATAGCTATCCTTTACAGGTGGTTGGCTGTATTATAAAATGTTTTAAATGTAAAAAATGATCTTCCAATTTTAAAACATTTTGTCAGGAGAACACTGAGCCACCAAGATAGTGAAATAATGCAATTATTCTGATTTATGGGGTGTATTGTCTATATCTCAATCCAATCTCTTGCCTTCTGTGAGAGAATTCTAAAAATTATTTTGCTAAAGTAAGTGACTCACTAGTTCACCTGATTTATGTTTCTCAATAAAACCCATATATTTTTCTACTAGGATCTGAATTTATTCTTTCTTTCATTGAGGCAAAATTTATTTGGGGATCTCGAATTTCCTCAGCTCCAGTTAGCATTGGTCGGCTGCTGAACGTTAGGTGAAAATTCCAACATGATCTTCGAGGCACCCCCAATTTTTTGGTAGCTCACTCTCATGGATTTGGGTTGAGTGGGGAGTCAGGGTGTCCCTTCTGTGCTAGCGGAGACTGGGGCCCATCCTGGGGAACAGTTGAGTAGGAGCCATGCTCTCTTGAGTGGGGGGGCAGCTTTCCCTGAGCCCACGCCAGGAGAAACAGCCCGGTACTGCAGGAAACCACACTCAAGCAAACAAACAGCGGAGCGCCCGGGCGGCTCAGTCAGTTCAGCGTCTGGCTTCAGTCATGATCTCACGGTTCGTGGGTTCGAGCCCCGCGTCGGGCTCTGTGCTGACGGCCAGCTCAGAGCCTGGAGCCTGTCGTCGGTTCTGTGTCTCCCTCTCTCTCTGACCCTCCCCTGCTCGCGCTGTCTCTCTCTGTCTCTCAAAAAAAAAAAAAATTAAAGCATACAAATGGAAAGAGACATCTCTTTCTGTGAAACGAGCAGAAGGAAAACTCCAAAGACACCTGTCCAGGTGGAATATATCCACGTCTGAAAGAAAAATGGAGCCCCACAAAGTCACAAGAAAGGCAGAGGAATCATCCTGATGGCCAGCGGCTCCCAGCTGCAGGGAGTTTGGAGCCCATGGTTTAGGACAGCAGCCCGCTCCCTCCCCACACCCCTGCAATTTCCTTCAGCACATTTGTCAGATGCTTGATCTGCCAATTCCGAGAGAGTGACAGCAGCTCAGCCCTCTGTCTCCAACATCCCCTCCAAAGGCTCCTTCAAACTTGTATTAGTCTGTTCTTTGCTGGATCCTCCAAATATTGCTTCCCGGCTCTTAGGAGGTACCTGAGACACATCTGATGTTGGCAGCCATTGTGTGAATTCCTCTTTCCAAACCTGTCTCCCTCCTTGTGATATGGGCCAGGGCTTAAGCTGGAGGCAGAGGGGATTGGTGCCTACCTGTCTGGCTTTAGACTTGGCTGGGGTCTGTTCACTGTTTCGATTGTGAAACACTCCATTCAGGGACCTGCAGGGGATGGGACCCTAAAGGCCAGGGACTTGCTGGAGGCGTGTTAAGTCTGTAGGGACAGAGCTATATCGTCTGCTCAGCTGCTGTGGGAGCATTTACTGGGACAGGGCACAGGATGGTTCCTAACAGGAGGAAGGGACTCATCCCCAAATGCTGACCGCCTCTGTCTGCTTTCTGAGGAGCGGAAGGACTGAAATGACTTAGCCTGTGATTTTGGTTGTTCTTTTATGGAATCAACAGTCCCTGTAGACTGAATTGTGTCTCCATTTCCCCAAATCCATAGGTTGAAATCCTAACCCCCAATGTGACTGTATTTGAAGACAGTGCCTGTGGGAAGGTAATTGGATGAAGTCATAGGGCAGAGCCCTATCTGATAAAATTATAAGAGACACCAGATTACATTCTTTCTCTGTCTCTCTGTGTCTCCATGTCAGAACTTGGGAAGAAGGCAGCCCTCTGCAAGTCAGGAATTGGCCTCACCAGGACCTGAAACCTGTCAACACCTTGATCTTGGATTGCCACCTCCAGAACTGTGAGAAATACATTTCTGATGTTCAAGCAGCCCAGTCTGTGGTGTTTTGTTATAATACCCAGAACAGACTAAACACTCATAAAGGACTTGTCTGAATAGATAGCTGGAAAACATGTCTGTGAGAAAGAAGTATGGCCTTTGGGAAGTCAGGTTCAGTCTCTAGGCCTGGGTTCCCATCTTTCACATGAGAGGATCAGACCATTGCTTAATCCACCCATCCACCCCCCATCCATCCATCCATCCATCCATCCATCCAACCAACCACATATCCATCCATCCATCCATCCATCCATCCATCCATCCATTTTCTTTACAAATCACACTTAGTTCCCAGTACACTGGTCACAAAATTAGTTACTGAGCATACTGCCTGTTGTATACTTCATATAGCAGAAATTCAGACTCTAATTAGTTTTAATACCTTTTCATGGTCATTAAGAACAATAAAGATTTACATTAGGTAATATGATTAGTTTCTGTTTATTAGAACAAGAAACAGGTTCTTCTATCTTCAACGTTATCTTTGATTAACTCTTACTTCATAAGCTTTTGTAGGTCTCGATCCCAAAGTAAGTGTGTAGGTATTTGTTTGAGCCTTTCACCGCACGAGGGTCTGTGGTATGGCTCTGGTTTCCAGAATAAATCTGGGACGAGTTGGCCTTCATGCTTGGGCACAAACTAGAGTGAGCAGCGCCCACTGTAAGTCCTGAGGACACAGGACCCCAGCAGAGTGAGGGCCACACCGCCAGCATGCTCCGCGCCAGCCCCCGCCCGCGTCTGCGCCTTCTTCTAGCCCAGGAATGCCAACGAGCATCTTGTCAGCACGCTGCCACCATGGCCCCATGACAAGGCTTAGATGCGAAGCAATTTCCTAGCACACGCTCAGAAACAAAGAACTACAAAATGACTGATCCCAGGGAGCAGACTGGAGCCAGTCGAATGTAAGCGAAGAGGGGAAATGAACTCGAAAGGTGTTTGGTTCCATTGACCCTCATCTTTTCAGGACAGCCTTCACAGATGAGCAGTTTCTTAAGGTGAATTGGAAAACATAGACCCAGATAAACAAGGCTACAAGAAAAATGGCTGTTCCTCAGCCGGGAATAGAATTCTGGGGGTTTCTGGGGCAAGACGGGCACATGACAAATTCTTAAAGGTTCTGCCTCGATCTCTAATATTGATGATCCGCTTCAAAAGCAGCCACTGAGGCCACATGCGCCACAGGCTGGGTGACTGCACTTGTCCTGTGCCGTTATGGGTGGGGGACGAGGGGAGACGGGTGGAGGGCTGAGATCCTGGTTCGCACCTCCTCCCCGGTGCTGTCCGGGGGCTGTGTTCTCAGACAGCGCCATGCTCTTTGAAGAGATAAGCCCGTCACTGTGGATAGAAGGACCGGCGATTCACCACGACGGGGAGTCCGGACTAGAGGTCCTCTAAGGGAGACGACTCTTCCCAGAATCCTCCGCCTGCATCTCCTCCGAGATGCCCGCACGACCTCTGTCTCCGTGCTGGCGCACAGCTGAGCCCCGGAGCTCGGCGTGGGTGGGACTCATCCACACCCTGGAGCTGTTATAGTAACATGTTCAGACTCCCTGAGTTCAAATCCCACGTCTCCGTCTATTACCAGCGGGGCCCGGAAACATGTTTTAGGATTATATGAACTTAATGTCTCTGTCTACAAAAGGGTAGACTACTTCCCACCAGAAGCGTCTCACGGGAGCGTGTTGCAGAGGACAATATATAGTAATAAATGCCATGAAATAATAGGACTATAAGATAGAAATACAATGATCAGATATAAGCATAAAATAATATAAAAAATAGTAAAATGCTTAGCCTATAGTAAGCAAATGAAAATTAATAACACAGGTAATTTTAGGTCTATATGCTTTAAAATAAAACACAGAGGAGGGAGAGAGGAGACAGGAGAGAGTTCATGGGGGCGCCTGGGGGGGCTCAGTCAGTGACTCATCCAACTTTTATTCACGTCATGATCTCATGATTCGTGGGTTCGAGCCCCGCGTGGGGCCCTGTGCTGACAGCTCAGAGCCTGGAGCTGCTTCAGATTCTGTGTCTCCTTCTCTCTCTGCCCCTCCTCTACTTACACTGTCTCTCTCTCTCTCAAAAATAAAAATAAAACATTAAAAAAAAAGTTTAACAGAAGCAAGCCATGAGGGCTAACCAGGTCTAGATGTGTGGCTCGGCGGTGACCGCACCTGTCGCTTCCCAGGACCCAGGACTACACCAGGTCCTGCACTGTGGGGTCCTGATCGTTGTGCCTGTAACGTCTTTTATTTTACCTCCTCTCGATGACATTTTTAAAAATAGTTTTTATTTATTTTTGAGAGAGAGAGAGAGAGAGAGAGAGATAAAGCATGAGCAGGAGAGGGGCAGAGAGAGAGGGACACGCAGCAGAGATTCCGATGCGGGGCTCGAACCCACGAACCGTGAGATCGTGACCTGAGCCGAAGTCGGACGCTTCACCGATGGAGGCCCCAGGCGCCCGGAAATCTCCTTTCGGGGGCGCGGCAGTGACGGGCAGGTGGCAGCTTGTAAGCAAAGTGTTTGCCGCCTCCATCTGCCAACACCTTGTCGTGTTTTGGTTACGACTTCAGTTTCTATTTTAAAAGATGTTTATTCTAGAAAAGTCAGGCAGCATAGACACTTGAAAACAACAAGGAAACAAATATCGCCCAAACCCTAAGATCCTAAATCCTGCGTTTTCCATCTCAGAAGACTGCCGTTTCTCAGTCCTCACCCCGCAGTGTGGCTCTAGACGGATCACCTAGTGAACAGGGATGATGCGCTGTAGAAATGCGCCCGCACTCGGCCTGCGGTTTTTGTAAGAATGTGCCAAATTTATTTTCACATATTTAACAGGAAAGGATCCAAACTAACACCAATGAACTCCAAACCTTTCCTCCTTTGAAAGATGGATCGGGCCTTTTGGGATGAGGCCTCCAAGGTCAGAGTGTTAACTTCTACCATGGCCTCCCAGCAGCCCAAGGTCAAGGACAGGAAATGTGCCCCTTGCCGCAGGATCACGAGAGCCCCATGTCCCAGGGAGACAGCTGGACGGCACTGCTACAGGCATTTCTGGCAAACGCTGTCCACCATGCGTCTCCCCCCACAATCAAGGAGCGTGCTTACAACACTAATGCCCTTGAGGGAAGTCACCTGTTCAAGATCAGGTGTAAGAAGCTGTTGGGGGTTTAACTGGGAGCAGACAGGGAGCAGGAAAACTTGGAAAGACCTCGGCCCGCTTGCCTGCCTTTCCTGGCCCCTCCCCTCTGGAACAACAATCTCTGCCTCTGGAAAATATTTCCCTTCGGCCGAGAAGGCAGCCCATTCGTGGGCGGGGACGGCGAGGTCCTCATCTCTCTCCGCGGGAGGACAGCTTACAGCTGGAGCCGGTCACTCGGCTCAGCAACGAGCCGCCCAGGCCGTAGGAAACCTAATGGACAGAACACAGTCTCCTTCTCTGGGAGAGGCAGACAGCCTCCCTGCCACTGTACAGCCACTAAGCGTCCCCATCGGGGGCTCCCTTGTGGGCTCTCCGAAACTCCCTTTAAGAGGCAGCTCTGTAAAACTTTGGCGGGAGACAGGCTGCATCTGGGCAGGCCAGGCTGCCTGCTCCTGGCGCACCGGGTTTGCCCTGCCTGCTGTCCCACTGGCTTGCCAAGGAGGGAAGGCACCCCACCCGGTGCCCCAGCCATCACCGCCCCACCCCACCCCCACCCCACCCCCGCCAGCAGGGGTCTCGGCTGCAGGGTGATGCCAGAGCACTGCAGGCACGGTGAGGTGCAGACCAAAAATGCACGCTTCCTCCCAACGGACCCGCCTGGCCAAGGGATGATGAGAACGCGCATTCTCGTTCCTAAGGAGCAGCTTGGGAAATGCAGCCTGGCCACCACGGGACGGATTTGCTTCTGGACACAGTCTTCCGTGTTCTTTGGTTCTTTCCTTTCTTACCTGTGTATGTTGTCTAGTAAATGGTTTGAAATTTTAAAAAATCCTGAGAAGGGACAACATTACAGTAGCATAAAATCTTCGAAGTGAAAGTAGACCAGCAAAGTCAACACCAAAAATATACTTTTCCAAACCACACGTGGGCTGAAATGTGATCTGAACCCAAGGGTCTCCAGAACCAAGGTCAGCGTGGCCTCCACTGCCTCCGGTTGCCTCCGGGAGGAGCCCATGAGCTTCGTTGTTGGCCAGCGGCCTTCCAAATGCCCGGGGGCAGATATCCTGCCACTTAGATGTCCCCAGGATTGGGCATGATCACTGACAGAGAGACTCCTCTCTGTGGCTACCTAAGGCTCATGTAGACCAACCAGTGTATTCACTCCATCTGGTTCAGTCCATAACCCTGAGTCATGCCCACTTGTGAGAGAGATGGAGGCGGAAGGAGACGGCACAAAGCCCTCGACTCTCAGAGCACTGAGGAGCCCCCGATGGGACCAGCAGACTCTGATGTGGTCAGTGCCTCCCTGGGGCTTTGCAGCAGGAACACTGATGAAGACGGAAAACCGCACGCTTACAGCCCCCGGGAATATTTTGAGCCAGGCTGTAACGTTTAAACCGAATGCGATTTCTAAACATAGCACATGGATGCACCCAAAGCAAAACGGCCCCCTCTGCAGCAGAAATGGCAACTTCTACCTAATGATGCTTCGGCAGGAGCACGGCCAGAATGAGCCGCCTTGAGCTCACAGCCCCTTCATCGCTGGCTGTTTCCAAACTCTGCAAGCGGAGGGTGGACGGGGGGAGCACCAGACCTTCCGCCTGGGGTGATGTCTGTAAACCCGGCTGTTCCGTCCTGAGTGGAGACATCTGGTCCAGTGTTGGTTTGATCACGGTCGGTCCCCAGGCAGGGAGGTTTGGAGAGGTAGATGTGCCAGAGGACGGGCCAGCACACAGCGCGTGCGGTGGTCCCGGTGTGGGCGGACCTGGGTTCAAATCCCTATGTTACTGCCTCCCGACTGTGTGACCTGGGCCAAGTCTCTGGACCTCTCTGAGCCCCTCTTTCCCCAGCTGCCAAGGGGCGGCGCCTCTGCTGGGAGCATGAAGGGGTCGTGGAGCCCTGCATGGAGTCAACACAGGACGGTAAGAGCTACAGCAGCGGCGGCTGTGGACACGCTGGGGCTTAAAAACGCGAGGGCGCCTTGTCCCTGAAAACGTGCGATTGCAGTCTGTAGGCCGGACAAACGTGATGTTTGGGCCCCTAAAATATTTTTACATTTTTGTACTTAATTTTAGAGATTTGTATTTAGGGATTTTCCTTAAAGTCGAGGGTTTTGGCTTATCTGAGGGGGAGAAAATGAAGATCTGGCGACAGTGGACCCACATCATCCTCTGGAGAAAACTAACCGAATCCCAGCCGCCGCCGCCGCACCCTGCAGACGTGACAGGGCCCTCCGGGGGTCCTCACGGTGGTTGCTCACCTCGTGAGCAGGTGCCGTTGTGGTCCTGTCTCTGCGGTGGGGGCACTGAGGCTCGGAGGTTAAAGGACTTGCCAAGGTCAGCGAGCGAGGCAGCGGAGTCGGTACCAGCATCCACGTTCCGGCCTGGCTGCGGTGCCCTGCTCGCCACCCGGACCGCGGGCCCCTCTCTGTCCTCCAAATGTCCCCTCTCACCGCCCACCCCCACCTCTGGCAGTTGCAATTCAAAGGCTGAGAGTTCACAGACTGGCTCTGATTGGGATGGACGCCATCTAAACAATTTTAACCTCCGGGTCCCGGGTCCTTATCCGGCTCTTCCCAGAGGTGGGGCGGGACGTGCTGACCGTCACTCGGCCGGCTCTCTCCGGCGTCACGTTTGCCTCCCAGCGGGGAGGAGGGTGACCTCAATTAGGAGGTCTTCACTGTGTCTGGTGCCACGGGCAGTCATGCTCACGGGCAGGGCACGCTCCTCTTTGTCAGTGGCTGAGCTCAGTCACCTCACAGGAGGAGCAGTTATGCATCGTTTGGACGGAAGCCACTTGCGTTTTCTCCAGAAGGCTCATTCTCATTTTACTCCCGATATATTCAGCTCCCTCCTCCCAGGCGGTGGCTGATGACTCTGTCATTTCCATGTGAGTTCCAGCCGGGAGAACATGGTTGGTAGCTTGGATGACAAACAGCTAACGTAGGAAAACGGATGGATGGTGAGGGGATGCGGGAACAGAGACGGTCAACATCCTTCGTCATCGGGACGGGGAATTAAAACTGCAAGGACATAACCATTACACACTCATCAGAATGGATAGAATTTAAGGAAAAAATGCACCTTTTCAAGTGCAGGAGAGGATGTGGAGAAAGAGGAACTTTCTTCTAGTGGGGAGTAAAATGGACGGCCACTTCATTTTTTTTTTAAGTTTATTTATTTGTTTTTTAGAGAGGGGGAGAGAGAGAGAACGAGTGGGAGAGAGGCAGAGAGAGAGGGAGAGGGACACTCCCAAGCAGGATTTGCACTGTCAGCACAGATCCTTATCTGGGGCTTCAACTCATGGACTGTGAGATCATGATCTGAGCCAAAATCAAGAGTTGGGCACTTAACCGACCAAGCCCTTCGGGTGCTCCTGGATGGCCACTTTATAAAACACTTGACTTAAAATAAAAGTTAAACACATACCTTCCCTATGACCCAGACTCTCCACGTCTCGATATTTACCGTATTCATGAGCCCGGTTCCTCAACGTTGATGGCAGCCTTACCCGCACTAACCCACGCCTGGAAGGGGGACGAATGCCCTTCAGCAGGTGCGTGGACAGCCCTGTGTGCATATAAGGAAATAGCCCTAAGCTGTCAAAGCAAATTGACTTCAACATTGATGGATCTGGAAATAATTGTGCTAAATGAAAGAAACCACGCAGAACATGGGTGATTCCATTCGTAGGAAATCACAGTATATGCAACAAACCTACAGGTCAGGAATCAGACCAGTGGTTGTGTGCAGACCGGGGTAGGGGTGCGGTGGGGAGAGGTGTGTGGAGGGATGAATTCATTCTCTTGCTTTCGGTCCTGGTTTCCCAGACTATTACCTAGGTCAAAACTTAGAAAATATTATATGTTTTAAGTATGTGCATTCTGTTTTATAGCATGTATATGTCAATAAAACGATTTAAAATCATGCTTGGCACATGGTGAGTATCTGATAAATACATTTAGCAAGGAAATCGCACTAGAATTGGGGCCGGGAGAACGATTTTACTCCCCTCCAGCTTTTGTTCCTCTTTTCTTTCCCTTTTGCTCTCAAAGGATAGGAATACTTGGGGAGCTCAGGGCTGCTGGGGCGTTTGTCCGTGGTGACCATAGGCACCTGGTGCCCCTCTGCAAAGAGGGGACAAAGGTCTTGGGGTCATTCACTGTACCTCCTCCTCACTCCTCCCACAGACCATGAGTGGGGAAGGAGCAGAGAGAGAGGGAGACAGAGAATCTGAAGCAGGCTCCAGGGTCTGAGCTGTCAGCACAGAACCCGACATGGGGCTTGAACTCACAAACCATGAGATCATGACCTGAGCTGAAGTCTGACCCTTAACCAACTGAGCCCCCCAGCTGGCCCTGCAGACATCCTACTTCTTGAGAGAGAGAGGAAAGGCTTAAGTTGCAATCTACAGTTTAAAACCATCTAATTCATGGCAATATGGCTCCTAAGCTACATCCTGGAAGATGAGCACGAGGTGACCGCAGGCAGAGCCCTCGGGGCCAGGGAATCTGTGCCGGGAGGGCCTGGAGACAAGGGGGGCCTCTGATTTCAAGTATTAGGAAGAGGCCAGTGGGGCTCATATGCACTGAGCCTGAGAAATGTTGTACAAAATGAGATTCGGGATGTGCACAGGGGCCTCCCAGGACCATGGACAGAGCCTGGGTCTTGCCCTAACAGCCGGAAGTCCCTGTAAGGTCTAAGCAGGAGGCTGATGTTGTCTTACTTATTTCTATGTAAAACAATTGAGTCCGGAACTGTGGCTGCTGTGCAGCAGGGGTTGGAGCATTTCAAGCCTGGAAGGTGGGAGGCAGCTCCCGGGAGCTGCTGTCCTCACCCAGGAGAGGGGGCACGGTGGCTGGGGCCAGCATGGTGGCTGGAGGAAGTGGCTGAGGTCCTTCAAGCCAACCTGAGATAGCTCCTCCATGACTTGAGCTGATCGGAGAGTAGCATTTGGGGATTCTGGAGCAGACCAAAGGCTTTAGGGTCCCTTGATTTATTGCTGCCGGGGATCCCTTTGAACGTTGGCTTTGGCCAACAGGAAAGCTAGTCCCCAGAAAGTTCCCAAGAATGAATCATGCCCTCTCAGCTATAAATAGGAAGAGAGACTTGACCTTCTTTTGCGACCCCTTGGGAGTCGCCATCGACCAGCTGCCAAGTGGTGTTGAGGTTGACCTCCTTCATTATCGAGCACCTGCCCAACTCCTTCTGTGGCCCTCCAGTGCACGGACCCCAGGGTGTGGCGCCACCCGCCCTCTGGTGCCCCCTCGCACGTCCTGTGAAGCTCTTGTTCCCCGCATCACCAGCAGGACTTTGTGTTTGCTCCTACTCTGCTGTGGAGAACACGCACGCACGCAGTCCGCTTCCTGGAAACGCGCCTGATCCGTGGGCTGCGCGCACACACACACAGCCCCGTAGAAACCTTCAGAGACCCTGGATCATTCCGTAGACTTCCCCCGGCAGACGCAGAGGGTGTGGTAGGAGGTCTTGTGTCCCGGCGTGGGGGAGGGGCACATTTTACATCTCCTTCGGATGCTGACTTGCCGAGCGGAGCTGCTTCCCTGTCACGGTTCTCTGTGTTAGGTCCGTGTGTGGGAAATTCCGATTCGACTGACTGTGGTGCTGGGTTGCAGTCTACAGTTTAAAACAGTCGGATTCATGCGAACGTGGCTCCTACTCAGCTAATTCTTTAACTATTTCAAACAGGAGCAGCTGCTCATTGGCTGTAGATTTGTAGCTTCCAGTACCTACAGAGGCATATGACAGCATGGACTAGGTTGTAGGCGAGTGTAGACGTAGGGAGGGGTGAGGATTTGTAGCCCACGATGTAATGTACTGTTGGAATACATCCCTAGCTTTTCTGACATCACTCGATACCCTACTCAGGGTTTCAGAGGCCAGAGCACCTCGCCAATTGGCTGAAATAGAATGTATTTAATCAATTTCTTTCTTACTGCATAGTAGCTATGTTCTCCATTATTTTACGCTTATTTATTTATTTATTTTGAGAAAGAGAGAGAGTGCACGTGAGGGGAAGGCAGAGAGAGATGAAGAGAGAGTCCCAAGCGGGGTCCACAATGTCAGTGCAGAGCCTGACGTGGGGCTCGAACCCACAAACCATGAGATCCTGACCTGAGCCAAAATCAAGTGTGGGACATTTAACCAACTAAGCCACCCAGAGGCCCCCAATTTTTTTATATTACAAACAGTGGTACAGAAAATATTTCCTTATATGTCTTTGTCTAGTCCTTTTCTTATTTCTTCAGATTGTTTCTTAGGATGAAGTGATTAATATTTTAACAAGTATTTTTAAGGTTGTTGCTACCTATTGCCAACATGTTTTACAGAGACGTCGTAAGATTGCTTTCTCATTAATGGTGTGAGGAATGTTTGCCCATTCTGAGACTGGGCACTGTCAATTTGTTTTAAAACATTCTTGCTAATTCGACAGAGAAAATGTCACATTGTTTTTATTTGCCCGTCTTTCATAGCTTGTAAGAGAGAAATTTTTGTGCTTATTGATTTCTGATATTTATGTAATCGATTGGTAAGTGGGACACATATTATCATCACTTTGAGCTTTTTAGAAATAATATGTGTACAAAGGTCGCCTGGTTAGCAATTCCATTATGCCTCATTAATTCATTCAAGAAACAGTTACTGAGAGCCTGCTATATATGGCGGGCATGATTCTAAGGCACCGACGATTTCGTAATGACCAAAACATAAAAATCTGTGTTATCTGGGCGCCTGGGGGGCTCAGTCGGTTGAGCGTCTGACTCTTGTTTTGGCTCAGGTCATGATCTCATGGCTCGTGAGATCGAGCCCAGGCTGGGTTCCATGCTGGCAGCAGAGAGCCTGTTTGGGATTTTCTCTCTCTCTCTCCACCCCTCCCACTGCCCTCAAACAAATAAACATAAAAAACATCTGCTCTCATGGGGCTCAGCGTCTTCTGAGGCAGACGGAGACAATACGTGGGTAGTATATGTGCTATGTTGGATCCTGAAAGGTGCTCGGGAAAGAAAGACCAGGAGCAGCGTCTGCAGGGCTAACTGCTGGACCCAGGGCACCTCCCGACGCGGCCCCCGTCCCCCTGACCTGGGGCGGCCTCAGCCGTCCAGCCAGGCAATGCTGATCTTCAGACGAGAGATTTGGATCAGGCATCGCGGTCCTGGGTTCTAGTCCTGACAGTTACTGCTTTAGCTAAACGACGCCGGATGAGTCCCTTCTCTTCTCGGGGCACCCTCTCCTGATTAAAATGAGTCATTTCAATAAAACTTACGTTTGCCCAAGTGTGATACACTTGTCACTGACGGCTTTTAATAGCACAGGCGAGGGGTGCCTGGGGGCCTCAGTCCGTTAAACGTCTGACTTCAGCTCAGGTCATGATCTCATGGTTTGTGGGTTCAAGCCCCGTGTCGGGCTCTGTGCTGACAGCTCAGAGTCTGGAGCTGCTTCCGATTCTGTCTCTCTGTCTCTCTGCCCCTCTCCTGCTATGCTGTCTCTCTTGCTCTCTCTCAAAAAAAAAAAAAAGGAATAAATCAAACATTAAAAAAATAGCACAGGTGAGGGTGTGCATGCATGTGCTTGAATGTGCATCTGTGTGTGTGCGTCTGTGTGTGTGTGTGCACACACTCGTGCACCACGTGTGTCTGTTGCTATATACGATATTTTGCAAAGCCTGCTGCTTACAGCAAGGCTGTGCGTGTGGGCCTGAGCTGGGTTAGGGGGGGATCTCAGGCTGGTCATGTTTTGAAGAGACACGGACATAGTACAAGGTGGGGAGCCGGGTGGGGCGTGCAGACTCTGTGCCTCTGTCAGGTCCAAGGCCGAGCTCACCTGCTCCCACTCTTCCTCCGAGGTGTGAGCACGCATGTGCACCAGGAGCGGCCCAGGGTCTCAGAGGTGAACCCCGAATCTCCAAGGTGAACTCCAAATCCCAGGCAGTGAGGGAGTGGCCCAGGGTCTCGGAGGTGAACCCCGAATCTCCGAGGTGAACCCCGAATCCCAGGCAGCGAGGGAGGGGACAGCCCGAGTCTCAGGCCCGGGACTCCTCCTGTGACACCACCACTCCAGACACACACCTTGTCCTTGTCATCGGTGTGTTTCATCTTCAGCCACCCAGACGGCGAATTTGTCACCTACAAAAACAAAGGTGGCAGCATTTCGGTCCAAGGTGACAAAGCCATTAAACTTGTATCTGCAGGTTCCTAAGCCACTGAAAGATGAGGGGGAAGTACCTTTATTGTGGAAACTGTCTCTTGTAACTTTTACAAAGAAGGAAGGGGACAAAAGCAATTAGCACGGTCCTTTGAAGAATTAAGCAGCTGAGAGAGAGACCAAAGGGCCGCTTTGTGAATTACAACTCAAGCCGAGACACCCTGGGAGGCAGCGGAAAGTGATAACTTGCGGAGTGTCACATCCCGTCCCTGTTTCTGTAAGATCTGGGGCTCCCGGGAGAGGTTCTTGGGGGAGGCGAGGCAGAAGGGATGCGGATCCAGACACAGGATAAGGTGCCAGGCTGCTGTGAACACGGGGAAGGTTTAGATTCATCCGTAAGACAATAGCACCCTGCTGTTGTGGCTTCTGCTATCAAGAGTACACCTGGATCTGGGGGAGGCAGAGAGAGGCTTAATCTAAGCACACGAAGGTCCACTTGAGCTCCAGACGCAGAGGCTGCGCAGCTCAGTGCTGGCATCGCCTTAGACATTCTCTGCTCCCACAGCAGATGTGTTTCCTGCTTCCCCACTGACGCACGGAGCTCTGAGAAGGAGCTTCTCTGGCCAGGTTTCTTGCCACTCCCCTCCTCCCTTCTCTCTCCCCATCTTTCACAGACAGCTAATGTCCTATTAGTCTGTTTGTTTATTTTTTTCCTGCCTCGGGCTCCCCCTAAGGCGTTGGGAGGGATGGCTAGGAGGTATGCTTTTGTCTGTGAGCAACAGAATAGCCGAGTCCTGGTAACAAAATAAAGCAAAGCAAAACAAAACAAAATAAGGGCTTGTTTGTCTCCAGGGCAAGAGGTCTGGAAGCTTCTGTTTCGGTTCCCTGGCTCTGTGATATCAGGATCAGAGTTTTCGAGATTCTTTAGATCTTTTCCCCATACTTGGTGCCTCATGGTGCCAAAATGGCTGCTGGACATCCCCTCCGGATGGGGCTCCGCCTCCCTTCCCCTGGTGGGACCTTTCTAGAGGATAACAGGCTGGAGATTGTACTTCTCATTAAGAAGGGGACCCAGGAAACAGTTGCTTGGCAACTTGAAAGTTCTTTGGAGGAAAAAAAACGAAACCAAATTGTTTCCCCAAACTACCGAGATATGATTTAGAGGAGGAGAAAAGTTCTCTGGATGAAGGCAAGGCCGCCGCTTTTCTTTCGTGTTCTTCTTCTAGCAAGATCATTGCCAGGCTGTTTAGTGTGAGGCCTGTTTCCTGTAGTGTTAAGAAATGAACCCCTTGGGGTGCCTGGGTCCTCAGGCGGTTTAGCCTCCGACTTCAGCTCAGGTCCTGATCTCACAGTTCGTGGGTTCGAGCCCCGCATTGGGCTCTGTGCTGACAGCTCAGAGCCTGGAGCTGCTTCAGATTCTGTGTCTTCCTCTCTCTCTCTCCCTTCCTGATTGCACTCTCTCTCTCTCTCTCAAAAATAAATAAACTCTAAAAAAATTTTAAAAAAAGAAAGAAAGGAGCGCTAACTTTGATGTAACACTGGAAATCGGAGAAAACCTTGCTGCCAGTGGGCCAGTGCTTATGCATCTGTGTCCCAGAGCACGTCAGAATTGCTTTGGATTATCATGATTTAGTAAATTATCCAACTTGTATATGAGGCTGGCTCAGTAAATACGTCTCCTTGCTGTTTCATCCGAAGAAAAAAAGATCATGGTGGATAATTCTCATAAAGGGAAAAAAGTCACTCCGTCCATTGTTCAAATGGCACGTAGAACGGACGGCCCCTCTAAGACCCCTTCTGAGGGCGCCTGCTTCCCCGGGTGGGGGAGGGGCTCCGCGTGAAGACAATCAGCAGAACACGCGATGCAGTTTTCAGAGAATTTGGTTTCTTGCGACCCTCTTGCAAGCTTTTCTGAAAGACAGCAATCCCAGAGGCTTTATGGGAAAGGACCACAGTTTTCTACCAGATTTGCCTGTGCTGACATACCAACTGCTTTTCTTTATGCCGAGGTATTTTCCCCCAAAATGTCTTAACAAATCAAACTCTCCCGAGATGAGTTTTGCTTCTTGGAGCGGGGGAGGGGACGGCGGCAGGCTCGGGGTCAAGGGGGTCAGAATCTCCGCCCCGGAACTGCCACCACATTTCTCATTCCCCGGCTCACCTGCCTTCTGCCGACTCCGCGCCCCCCCCCCCCCACACAGCTTTTCATCCTCGCCAGGCGCCATCTCTGCTTCAGGCGCTACACTTGGTTTTAGGCGTAAACGGTCCAATGATACCCACCCCTTATCTTCAGGATTTGTACGGTCACGTGGAGAGACAGGGGTGGCAGCTGCGCTCCCCTGGGCTCAGAGGCGGTATGTCTCCATATCTAAAGGAGGGCTGGTTCTTCCAAGAGGGAAACATTTCACCTGGGAAGACTTGAAAGTAAAGACAATATCGAAGCGGGGTTTTGAAGGATACATAGGAGTTTGCCAGGAAGAATGATGAGCACTAACTGCCCCACAGGTGCCCCCTTTTTACATGTTTTAAACGCCTTGTCACTGTTAGCCATCAACAGTGTGAGCGAGAGGGACATTCGCTGTGTCCATTATACAGATGAGACAACGGAGGACAGGGTCTCTCCCAAGCACAGGCAGCTTTGGAGCCAGCACGCCGTCCCCAGACCTGGGCTCTCACCATCACACCGCACTGGCGGGCTCTGGGGAGAAGGAGCGTCAGGAAGGAGAGAGAAGGAGGCTGAAACACGGATGGTTAAAGGAAGTGTATGTGTCTCCTCTGCTCAAGGACTGGACAGTGTGAGACGCCCCAGCTGTGTGACTTGGGGACAGGTAGCCGAGCCTGCTGAGCCTTCACAAAACACGGTGGACAGGTGGAATCTCTTGCAGGGGGTTGTGAGAACCCCCTTTTTCGGGGGGGTTCCTCTCTTCTCTTATGCCTTCCTCTCCGCAGTCCTTGCCCACGTGGCTCCGCTGAGGACGCTCCATGTGCCAGATGCCCGGATACGCTTTGGGGAAGCCACGTAAATGGGGACCCGGTGAGGATGGGGCGGGGGCAGCACCTTAGTTACTGGGGTGGAGGACATCCGGAGCACCGCAGTACCACTGCGGGATGGGACCGGCAGCGAGGACCGCACCCGTCCCTGAGTCCCTGAGTCGGGGGTCACCTTGCCTCCCCGTCCGTCTCTCTCTTTGACGCTCTCTCGGTCTCTCTTGGTCTTGCCCACTGTCGGCTCTGTTAGCTTGCATCTCTGTGTCCTTGGCTGTCTGCCTCTCTCTTGGATTTCCTGTTGTTTCTTTTTTTGTTTGTTTGTTTGTTTTACCAGTCTGGCTTCCCCCCACCCTCTCTCTCTCTCTCTCTCTCTCTCTCTCTCTCTCTCTCTCTCTCCCCCTGGTTCATTCTGTTGGTCTGCATTGATGTTTGTATATTCTGCCCGCCCCTCTGCTCCTCTGTCTTTGACTCTATTCAACATGTAGGGTCTTTTTCTCCACCTCCTCCTCTCCATGTGCCCGTCTCCCTGTCCCTTCCCATCTTCTGTCCAAAGGACCGCGAGTCGGCCCAACTCCGGCCGCGCCACCCCCGCTGACCAGACCTGCCCGTGTCCATGTGGCAGGAGCCATGGGACAGGGAGTCCTGGTTCTTTAGCGAAGCCGCCGCCGCGGACTGGGGTTCTAGCCTTCTCTAGAGCTTTCCTCCCCAAGCTGCTGTCTCATCAGGGTTGGGTGTTAACTCGGTGACTGATATTTGCATGCTAGCCCTCTGGTGACTGCATGTCCTATTTAATTTTCATTCCGCCCACGGCGGAGAGGACGACGCCTTCAGTCATCAGAGACGGTTGCACTGCAGATGTCATTAGGCAGAGCTTGGCTGAACCGCTAATAGATTCACAGGCGCCAGGAAGGAGGTAGAGATAAACACTGATTATTCAGTGCCTGCGCTGGGGTGTGCGACTGAGCGGGACTCGCCCGCCTGACGGGGACCCAGGCGCCGAAACGCTCCAGTGTCGCTGGAGCTCTCAAGCTCGTCCGCCAGGCTCCGCCGGGTCCCCACCTGTCTGTCATTTCCCTCTTCTGCTCCTCTCTCTGCCCGATGGGTGTCCTTCCCTGTGTCACTGTTAAAAAATGACTACAACGGTGATGACTTAAAATAGCAGAAACGTGCCCTCTCCATATCCCGGAGGGCGAAGGTCTAAAATCAGTGTGAGCTGGGTCGCAGGAGGCGCGCCCTCCAGAGGCCCTGGGGCCGACCCCTCCCCACCTCTTCTGGTGGCCCCTGGCGTCCTTTGGCTTGCGGCTGCCTCTCTGAGGCCCCACCCCGCTGGGCCACCGCCTTTTCCTCTTCCTTCTGCTCCAGGCCCTTCTCTCTGCCCTTGGAGGACACAGGCAGGTGTGTTCAGGGTCAGCCAGATAATCGAGGACCGCCTCCTCTCCTCGAGACCTTGAACTTTATCACCTCCGTGAATCCCTTGTCTGCCATGAGGAGGACATCAGCGTGTCCTTGGGATCAGGCTGTGATGCCAGGACTGAACCAAAAGTTAATTTACTTTTCCAACCGACCAAGTGGATGGGAGCCTCCCTTCTGAGCTGCGTGTCCTGCTCGGAGCCCCCTCCCTCCCTCCAGCAGGCCTGCGGTGGCCCCGATGCGTCACGCCTTCTGGTCACCTTCTCCCAACAGGAGCACAGTGATTGAGACCCCCTGGAGTCTCTGGGGCCGTAGCGGTCTCTTCAGGGAGGGTCTCCGTCAAGCAGCTCCGGGCCTCAGGCAAGACCTTGCCCTTGAAGCCGGGCACCCGAGTTCCCCAGCCCGCTGATGGTGGAAGTTGGACCTGGGCGCACCGGCCTCACTTCCTTCCCTTCTGGTTCCCGTCCCTCCCCCTCCCTCAGACGGGGATTCTGCTGTCTCTCTTGGCACTGCCCCAGGAGATCACTCGTCACCTTAGCCGCCCACAGACGCCCGGCAGACACCTGTGCCCCAGTTCAGACGCCGCAGGTGGATCAGGGCCCCGAGCGACAAGAGAAATCAAGGCTTCAGTTCGCCGCTTCCTTGCCATCCACCAAATGCAGAGGGGGACTCAGCCGCGGATTGAATCCCCTCCGTTTCTCCTAGGTTTTTATTCACCGTGACGCGGTACAATTCGGCTCAGCCACCGACACGGTGAAAACAGCACACTTCACCCCCTACCTGGGTCATGGGCACACGTGCAGCCCTTCCCCACGTGACGGCGAAGGCTCTGGCACGCCCCGGCTCTGCTCCGGAGCCGCCGCGTGACCTCCCGGAAGTGACTCGTCGCTGAGCCTCAGCAACTCTTTCGTGAGATGCGAGTCCCCAACTTCCCCGGTGCAAGGTGTTCAGTGTCCATCCTTGGGAACCGCCACAGGCTAGACTAGGACTCCCAGTTTTGCAGACGAGGAAGTGGACAGGGGCTCTTGCTGGCTTGGATCACCCCAAAATCTTGCAGCGTGGCAGAGGTGAGCCCTCACCGGTGGCCCTTAGCACACAAACTCCTGTGCTGACCCATCTTCCCGTCCCTGCAGCGAGGCCAAGGGTGTGCGGCTGGGAGTGTAGGAGCGGGCTCTGTCTCTGAACGGTGAGTGAAAGCGGGGTGCAGGTGGGAAGACCTTACATGCTTCAGGGTGATGGGGAAAATGGAGACTATAGGCCAGCAACACCCACAGTGGATTCACGGTGGAAAAAGACTTGATGTTTGTTGCTATGGTAACAGAGTGCCTCATGGACACCAAGGGCAGGAAAGGCACCCCCCGCCCTGCCCCCACCACCATCTTGTTTAAGAACGCCCTGGAATCAGCCCTCAGGTTCTTATTTCTGCTTCTTTCTACAAAGGTGCTTCCTTGTTGCTCTTCCCACAGGGCTGCTTTCTCTGCCTTCCATCCAGGCGGCATGAAGTGGCCACAGCTGCTCCCGGGTTTATGTCCCTACCTCTCAAGAAAAGAGCTAAGACAGAGAGAGACTTAACCCCTCAATCCCGTGGCTGTCACCTCAAGACCCAGTTTGGGTCAGGTTCGCCAGTGGAGCAATCCGTGGTAGCCGGGGTGGGTGGGTCACACTTCTGGGCTTCCCGGGAGAGCTCCTAGGGTCACTGTGGACGTTCCAGGCAGAAGGATATCAGGAAAGGAGAGATTCCTAAGGAGAGTTTAGAACAGCACCGTTCTACGTTTATTTAACAAGCATGGGGTGGCCACTCATTCACCGCGTTCCAGACGTGAAAGTTGGTCTTTTACTCTCATTGGCTTTCCAGTCCCTTCGATTTTTCTTGGTTCTCCCCAGCTTCAGGCTTTCCATGCAGAGCTTGGGACTCATCTGCTCTATATTCTGCTGGCAAGTTGTACAGATGCATTTAATGGAGAAAACTTGGCCAATGATACATAAAGCCCAGTGGCCAGTCGCTTCCTGACAGTGACCCCGGCGGGGGCAGGTAGGTGGATGCCATTATCTAGTTAGTCTTGGCTACTGATGGACGTTCTCCATCCGCAGGGACGGTGTGATAATGGGAGTTTCCTCCAGCTTTGCTGTCTCCCCGTATTAGCTATTACCCCCTTGACACAGCAAGTGTGCTTTGAGCCGAGCTGAATTTTTATTGAATTTTTCTCTAAGTGCTATCTTATTTGAAATGTCTTTCCTTATTTTCTTCAGGGACCAACAGGTAGCTGCATTTTGAAAGCATATACCACCAAGATAGCCTATTATCAGAGGCCACAAAAATAGAGTTTAAATGGTAGGCCAGACAGACGTCCGAGTTACCTGATGCCCACCACGGGCATTGAGAATCATGATTAAAGTTGTGGCAAAATCCTGAGTTTTTCCTGCTGCAAGTTTATAGTTTCTCGAAGTTTTATAAATCATAACTCAAGGCATGTGAGGGCAAAGGAGAAAAATGGAATGAAGTCACCTTCAGAGGCTGGCGCTGGACCTCAGCGTTCGCTGCTGCTCCTGGGGCTTTCTGGATGTAGGCGGATTGAGTATGTAAGAAACCACAAGCCATGTGGCCAATATTCATGAGCCTTGGGGCTCCCTCAGTATTTCTCTACTGGCAGAACTTTACATCGTGCAAAACACAATTAGTTCTTGTTGGGCATTTTTTTCTCATTTGTTTTAACCAAAGTTTTAGGGTTTGATGTTTACCCTCAAAGGTCTCTTTTTAGTTAGATAAGATGACATTGTAACTGCATTTATTGGAGGAGGTGACTTGGCTGACGAAATACCACCATGGCTATGTAGGACAGTGCTTGTTGACTGTAAGTGCCTCACTTCCGATCTTGGCTGTGCCACCAAGCAGCCACTGTGTTAACTGGACCAGCCAGCTGGTGAGGAACACAAACCATGGCCCGTGCATCTGCTAAGAGAGACGCTGCCCAGAACTGGTCTGCACTGCGGTGGGGGCCGGCAGGCACATCGGACCCCCACAGGCCGGGCCGTCAGGACGCAGAACTGGAAACGTGGACAGCAGCCACGATTGCCTTCCACACGTGGGATTCTCCTTTCCTCGGGGAGACCTCAGTTCTGCTTCTCAGAACATCTCTCCACATCGGTACTTTTGTCCAAACTATAATGACGTCTTTTTATCACCAATTTCTCAGGGCTTTCCTAGTGGACATCTTATTTATTTGTGTTTGTTTATTCTTTCTTGTGAGGATGGATTCTTCCAAGGGGGAGGGATTTATACCACTTGGTTGTTTGTTTATTGATCATCTTAATGTACAAAATGGGAAAATGACATAAGTATGTGTTCAGGTAATGCTTGGTGCACAACTGGATGAGTGCATGACTGGGTGAATGGATGGATGGATGAATGGATGAGTGAATGAATGAATGGGTGAATGGATGGATGGATGAGTGAATGGATGGATAGATGAATGGATGAGTGGATGGATGGATGGATGGATGGATGGATGGATGGATGGACAGATGAATGAGAGGGTGGATGGATGAATGGATGGGTGAATGGATGAGTGAATGGATGGATGGATGAAAGGATGGATGGATGGATGGATAGATGGATGGATGGGTGGATGAACAGATGAATGAGACAGTGGATGGATGAAAGGATGAATGAGTGGATGGGTGGATGCATGAGTGAATGAATGGATGGATGAGTGAATGGGTGAATGATTGGACAAGTGGATGAATGGATGAGTGAATAAAGGAATGAGTGAATGGATGAATGAGTGAATGGATGTGTGACTGAATGGATGGATGAGTAAATGAATGAATGATTGGATGAGTGAATGGATGGATGAGTGAATGGATGAATGAGTGATTGAATGAGTGGATGTATGAATGGATGGATGAGTGATTGTAATTCTATCTAGAATGAGAAAGAAGCCCCATACATTTATAACCTGCCAATGCTTCACCTTACTTAGCTCCATTACCATATTTTCAAATTTTCACCCCAAATTTTCTGTTTTCTTGCCCAGTAATTGTTAGTTCCACATTTTTATTGAAGAGAAACACATCATCTGTATGTAGAAGAGAAGAAAAATAGTGCTTACCATAGAGATGGTTGAGAAGGTCAAGTTGAGCTCCATAGTTGCATGCGCTCTGTCCCTTCACACATGTTCTTTCTAAACCCGACACCCTGGTATCTATCAGAAGCAGACTGTGAAAAGATTGGATGAGCAGGACCAGAATTTCAAGAAAGAACTGTGTCTTTTTGGAAATAAAGAATATGCCTAAATAATTCATGAGCAAAATAAGCATTGTCTCTGTCAAAAATATCCATTCTAAGACCCATGGAACTGCGCTCACTGTTTGCTTTTGTTTTTGCCAATCTGGGAGTAAATTTGCATGTCCCTTTAGGAAGTGAACTTGCATGTAGGGGCGTCCATATAATTCTTTTTTTAAATGTTTTTTATTTATTTTTGAGAGACAGAGAGAGACAGCATGAGCAGGGGAGGGTCAGAGAGAGAGGGAGACACAGAATCTGAAGCAGGCTCCAGGCTCTGAGCTGTCAGCACAGAGCCTGACATGTAGCTTGAACCCATGAACTGTGAAATCACGACCTGAGCCCAAGCCGGACGCCCAACCTACTGAGCCACTCAGGCGCCCCTATATAATTCTCAACCTCCACTTGACTGAAAGCTCCGTAGGATAAGAACTCTATCTTATTCACCAGTGTTTATCACACAGAAGTACTCATGTGTGTGTAGGATGGATGGATATCAGGGAAATCTGTATGAGTCAGCTAGAGCTGTCATAACAAAACACCCTGGGCAGGGTGACTTAAACAATAGAAATTCATTTTTTAAGGACCCTGGTTCTGTCATTGTGCCCTAATCACCTCATTGGCTCTTCATGACCCCCCTAGAGCCTTCTCTCCACATGTGAGTTTGGGGAGCACCATTCTGTCCATAGCTGTATACAAAGATGCAGTGAGCTCCTCTCCCGGTGGTCACATAGTCTTTGCTAGAACATTCCCAGGGAAGGCCCTGCTGTTGGAAATCTTCAAAGAGGAGCGGACTGGTATCTGGACCACCTTTGTTGAAGTGATCTGACTTGGGCTTGAGACCTTGGGGGCTGTGGTCCAAGTGTGGTGTTGCTTCATGGAATACTTCTGTTCCATCAGGGATACTGATGGTCTGCCCTGAGCACCGCAAGGTGCAGGGGGCTTGGCGGGCTCCCTACTGGATGGGGTACGGCCATGAGTCCCACCCACGGAGGGTGATAGCCAGCCTTAGAGAAAGAACTAGCCGAACTTTCTGGAACTCTCACTGTGTGCTAGGCCCTATCATAAGCAAGTTGGATGTACTGACTCATTAAACTCACACATGTTTCTGAGGCAGGTAATGCCATTTACCCCGTGATGTTATAGATTCGTAATCAGAGGTGCAGGGGTGCTCAGTAACTCCCCCAGGTCGCCCAGCGGGTGCTCACAGGTGTGTGCAGGCCCAGGAGTGCTCCTCACCACGCTGGGCATTACTGAATTTTCAGGGTGGATGTGTAGACAGAGGTCATTCTCAGAAACTAGTAGCAAATTACCACTTCCTGCTAATTTCCATCAAAGGGATCTGTTGGTCAGAGCGAGCTCTTTAGAGTTTTCAAAAACACTTCTGTGTTTAACCACATCACCTCTAAACCTCATATTACCTCTTGATTCGTTTTTCCTTTTTTTCAGTTTCTTTGAAGGTCTTTTCAGGAAGGAAGAAAAATGTGACTTCCAGGGAGTTGATTATAGTGTAAGCTTGAGAATCTATCTTTCTGACTGAAGGCTGGGCTCCTGTTTCTCCGTTACTGGTAACTACTGTTTGTCCATGAACCTTGGCTTCCAGAGCACCAGGAGCTGGTCCGCCTCATCAGCAAGGGGCCAGATAGTTTTTTCATTCTTGGAGAGAAATAGCTAAAAACGCCCTTGCTGCTCCAGAAGGTAGAGCCCGCCAACCTACTCCATGATAATAAAGCTTTTAGGCTCCCAATATCCACGGGACTGAGCACTAATGAGGGACCAAAAGACTCCCAAAAAGTCACATTAACATTTTAAAGGCTTTTCCTGCCCCAGGGAGGTATCTCCTTTTGAAACTTAGTTTACAATGGGTAAGGTAAGGCTCACTTTTCCTGATAGATGTGCTGTCAGAGGAAACCTGAACATTACCTGCTGTTTGCTCTGAAATGCAAAGGAAATCTGTCACTAAGTAGAAGCTGATGTCATCCCAGGAGATGATCTGCAGCCTGCGATTCCCAAGTACAAGAGTTCTCCCACCGAGGTCTCCTGAAATGGAAACCTTACATGGTTTCCTTAAATGGTTACACAAAGCGTGAAGTGAGAGGCAGAAGGATTAAGTGATCAGTGAGGTGTTTCCTGAACTCAGACCTATGGGGGTGGGGGGCATGCTTCAGCCTTAGTAACGAAGGTGAGGACCTTCCGGAAGATTCTGCCTGGACGGACGTGCACCCAGGTGATAGGCAGTGGCTATCGGCAAGTCTACCCATAGTTCCTAGGTTACTTATGGTGTTCTGGCTCTCCGTGGTAAGAATGCAACCACACCGACTCTAGCACGCTCTCTTCACAGAGGAGGTGTCCTGGCTTATACAACTGAAAACATCATGATGGCTCTATACAGAGTTGGATCAAGGGGCTCTCCGGTTGAACCAGATTTTTCTAGAATATTTCATTCCTGAGGCCCCCTATACGTGGGGACCCTGGACCACACGTAGGTCCCCAGCTGGCTCAGGACCCCTGCTCTGCCTAGGCTTTTCCTCCTGACCTCATTCACTCCACAGCTGCCCTGCCCTGTCCAGGGATCAGTCTGTTGGCTTTCTGGACTGGCTTTATGGGGACGTGCCTAGGACTGGGGGTCGTTCCCTGAGACTCCAGCCTCCTGACGGCAGGGACCATGTTTTACTTACTTCTGCGTTGTTGGGGTCTATATTGATGGGGTTCCGGGGTGGCGGTGGAGTCCAAAGCTGACGGCCAAGAAAGAACTTTTGAGACATCTCTGATACAAAAATGGTGGTTTTATTAAAGCACAAGGACAGGACCCTTGGGCAGAAAGAGCTGCCCTGGGGTTGTGACAAGGGGCTGGTTATATACCATGGAGTCCGGAGAGGTAAAGGTAAGGGACGTAGATAGGCTAAAGAGGCCGGAGATCAGAGGCCTTCCTCTGGTCAAGCTAAGGCTGTTTTCCCTCTAAAGAGGCATTAGCGTTAGGACAGTGGGGCCGGGGTGGGGGGGGTGTTCCTGGAGACTGTTACACTCTGCATCTGCTTCAAGTACTAGGCGATGGGCTGCGGGTTATAAGGAAATTGAATTTTACCTGCCATTTCCTTCAGCCTTGGTTCCCACATCACTGTGGAGGGGAGGGCGATGTGGGAAACTGAGTCAATAGGTTTCTAGAGATCAGGCAGTTGATAAGATCGGCTTTCCTTGCAATTGACTAAGATATTTGCAAACTGGTGGAGACTCATGTCTTGCGCGACTGTGATCTCCATCTGTTAATCATTTGCTGGGGGGAGGGTGTTGTTAGCTGGTGCTTTGCCCTCAGCCTGCCTTACGCTGCCTCATCAATATGACTACTACTAGTACTACTAACAGTAATAGAATTATTAGTACAAGTAGGAGCTCACACTTGTTCAAACAAGCATCTTGATACGCACACCAGCAGACTCAACTGCATACAGACGGCACGCATTCAGAGAATTTCATTTGAAAATGACGACCATAGGACGTCAGCCCTGGTTTGAGCCTTGGCTGTAGGAGGGCAGAAAATAAGTACCTGGTTCTTAGCTGGGTTTGAGACGTAAGATGGATGCCTCTTCGTGGCCACCGTGGCCAACACTTCCTGCAAATTACCGGGCATGCATTTCCTTCCCACGGCCACCCCAGCAGCCAAGAATTAAAATATAAACTGTCCGGCAGCTCCGAGTTCTTGCCCAGCTGGGTTCTCCCTTCTCCCAGCAACACCGCCATCTGTCATGCCTTTCTGGCGGGAGACAGGGCATCTATTTCCTGTTTTCTGGACTGGAGAGAACACCTTGTTCTTAACCTTCTGCTCCTGCTGTGTAGATTATGATTTCAATATTAATTAGACAGGTTTTTTTTCCCACTACTGTTTTGGCAACCTCCACTAAGAACACTCATTCTTAAATCCTTTAATGTGGCAGCTCGAAGCTGCCAGCTCCCCAGCCTCTCTGCTGGCCCAGAACGTTCTCTCTCCTCCTGGGGCGAAGCTTCCCAGGGCGTCTCCAGCCCCCGGCAGGCACCTGCGCCCTCAGAGCTTCGGGGCCCTTCGTGAGCCGCGGATTTCAGACTGCTCACCCCTGGCTCTTACTGCCTTGTTCCTTTTGGAGATGCATTCATTCTGTGCTCAGTGAGAGAAACGAACACCTTCATCTCTGTGGCACGTGGGTGGGTGAGCATCTGACTCCATTGTAGCTCAGGTCATAATCCGAGGGTCGTAAGATGGAGCCTGATGTCTGGCTCCATGCTCACAGCATGGAGCCTGCTTGGGATTCTCTCTCTCTCTCTCTCTCTCTCTCTCTCTCTCTCTCTTTCTTTCTCTCCCTCTCTCTTTGCCCGTCCTCTGCTCAGGCCCAGCATGAAGGGACCTGCAGTTTCAGCAAAAGCCCTGGGCTTGACTTAACGGGAGAAATCCACACCACATCCCGTCTCCAGCCTGGCTGCTGTGCACAGGGGACGGGAACATGATGACTGTCGTGCCTGGGTCCCCGGCCACTCCTGGATCCGCTCTATGCAGTCGGCCCGAACCAAGCAAGGGGAAGCGAGGTCTCCCCAGGGAAAATCAGAGCTCTGTCACTCTGAGAAGCAGGAATGACTATCAGGCCGTCAACAATAATGACAGAGTTCCGCTCCGATTTGCCTGGCCCCTTAAACACGCCGCCGAGCGCTGGAGAAACAGCATTCAGCACGACAGCGGCTAATCTCGCTGTGACGCTGATTACGGACCAGCTGCTCTTCTAAGGACCTCCTGTGTCCCGTTCCCGTAAGGCGCTACAGTTCTGAGGCGAGTTAGGTCACTATCCCCACTCTACAGAGGGGAAACTGAGGCAGTAAAGGTAAGTAATTGTCAAGATTTCACGAGTCATAGTAGAGGTCTGGGCTTGAACCCAGGCCTGTGCTGGTCTGCCGTTCTGCCCACAGCCGCCACTCTGTTTTCCCTGCTGCAGAAATCCAGTGTTCCTCTCCTGGCTGCTGACTGTGAAGCCCAGCAAGTCAGTTCGGTTCCAAGAGCCTCAGTTTCTTCCTCTTAACAGAAAGGATAAGCTCAGGCCGACTCCCCAGCCCTGTATGCGAATATGATACACTATTGTTATTCGTTAGTCAATCAACAAACGTCGGTTTCCAGCTGTTTCTTGAGGGAAAATGAGCCACAGCAGTGAGTAAGACATTTCCTGTCATCGATACTTTGCACAACGCACTTCATGAAACAAATACCAGTTTATCGTTACCGTTACTGCCGCTGCTGGGGATACGTCAGCGGGCTTGCGGGCTGTGTCTCTGCCAGTTAAAACAATGTTTTAAATGTTTATTTATTTTGAGAGATTGAGAAACAGACCGCAAGGGAAGGAGGGGCAGAGAGAAAGAAGACACCAGATCCGAAGCAGGCTCCAGGCTCTGAGCTGTCAGCACAGAGCCCGATGCGGGGCTCGAACCCACGAACCATGAGATTGTGACCTGAGCCGAAGTCGGATGTTTAACCGACTGAGCCATCCAGACACTGTGTTTCTGCAAGTTTAAAGCCCTAAGTGGGAGAGCATTTTCCAGGCACGCTGCCCATGGTAGAGACTACAGCTTAGCTGTGTTCAGCCCTTAGTGGAGCCTTTTACTGAACTTTATAAGATGCTATTAGTCATAGCACTGAGGCTGTCAAATCCGCCCCTCGTGACCATTGTTCTAATACAAAGTGACACCGAGAAGCCCGCCAGGCGAGGGATGGGCAAACGCCTGGGGGGCGCCTGGCAGCCCGCCCTCAGCCATGGCGGAGGATCTGGTCCCAGAGGCCCCTGCTTCAGCCCCTCCCTTGGCTCCACTTCGCAAAGCTGATCTTTCCATTAAAGGACGTCACGGTGGAATGTTTGCCTTTACAAAACAGAGCGCACGGTGCACTGAGGGCTGGGAGCCGGAAGCTGACGTCCCCCCGCCTGAGAAGCCCCCAGCCCAGGTGGCCCTGAGCAAAGCAGTGGCCTGGCCCCTTGCTCAGTGCGGCTGAGGTATGTGTCCGGTGACGGCAGCTCCCTGGCACGTGGCCTGAGAGCCACGGGGCACATTTCCACTCCCCCCAAGTCCCAGGTGGGATCCGACCCCTCCTCGGCTTTGCTTGCTCCCCTGGGGCCCCGGGGACTGTCTCCTCCTTCCCTACGGCCCTCGCACCTGCCGGCTCCCTCAGGCTGCGCAGCCGTCCAAGGCCCGCCTCCCGCGGTCCGTCCACTGCCCTTCCCCCATCTGTGCGTTTCCTTCCTGGCTCTGTGCCCATATTTTAACCTCACCATTGAAATAAAATACTCCATTCGTTTCTATTTCATACTGCTGATGATGCATTTCAGACAGTCCTTACGATCATGATGATATGTGGGTAGATGCCCGGCATAGACGTCTATACCGCAGGGTGCGGCATCTGGGCCACAGGGCATTGGTGTGGGCCCCGGTGCTGGTGCCCTGACGTTACCTCGGCCGAGGTGTTCCAAGTGTCCAAGCCCAGCTTGGTCACGTCCTCCAAACACGCACATCCTGCTCGACACCAGGGTCTTCTCGTCTGTTTCACGGCCGTGGGAGAAGATTCTCCAGTTTCCCCAAGTTTCCCCAGACTCAACTTTCTTTATGGCAGCCAGGAAGGTAGAGAATGGAGAATTATTTTACTTGCTTGTTTAAATATTTATTGATGGGGAACCTGGGAGGCTCAGTCAGTTAAGCATCTGGTTTGGGCTCAGGTCATGATCTCACGGTTCGTGGGTTCGAGCCCCGCATTGGGCTCTGTGCTGACGGCATGGAGCCTGGAGCTGCTTCAGATTCTGTGTCTCCCTCTCTCTCTCTCTCTCTCTCTATATATATATATATATATTCACACACACACACATACACACACATATAATAAATAAACAGGAAAAAAATTTAAAAATTATTGATTAATTTGGAGAATGATTCTCAGGTGCCTGGGTCTCTCCTCCAGTCTTTTTCGTCAGTTACTTAAAGTGGTGGCTCCTACAGGCCTTTAAGATACAAGTGATATGATCTCCGTTTCGCAGTAACTAAGGCTCCGGGAAGTTTATGTGCCCGCATCATTTGGATAATAAACACCTAAAATGAGGGCTAGGTCCCAATTCGTCCTACTCCGGAGTCTGTGTTTGGTCGGCTCTGAGCTGGTACAAACTCAGAAACACTTGGTGAATCTCCAGGGGTTTCTCCTGGGGTGGGGTATTTGTGAGGGGCCCCACGGTTGAGGACAGCACCCCAGCGTCACAGCAGACGCTGAGGGATTCTGCTGAACACGGGAAAATCCGAGTCTTGGACCCTCTGGGGAAGCGCTTGGAGAAGCCAATACTTCCGCACGGAGCCGAGCTGATGGTGTTCACGCAGGGTAGCATGGTAAGGGATACAGCAAAGTGAGACAAAAACAAAACAAAACAGGAAGACACTCCAAGGGGTCTTTCTCCGTAAAGAAGGCGTCCCTCCAGGCCGAACCAACGCACCCCTCTCATATTCCTCATTATCCACAAGTTCATTAAAAAATCAGTCGATGCAACTTCAGGGCCTGAGACCTGTCAGCACGGAGGCCACAAACTGCAGAGAAGTAGACACCTACTCTCCAGGAAGAAGGAGCTCTCTCAGGTCCAATCAATAGGCACCATCTGCAGCCTGCACGATCCACGGAATGCTGATAGGGCTGTTTGAAACAGCCAGGGCTAATCACTTCTGTTTTCACTTGATTTAACTTCAAGAATTGCCCTGTTTCATGGGCGGAAAAGGAGCAAGATCAGGAGGGAAAGGAAAGTGCTTTTCCTTTGCGGTCCGGGGAAGACAATGTGCAGAAGAAAATCGATTATTTTAACCTGGGAATGCCCCCTTTTTAGGACGTGGTGGGGGGTTGGGGGTTGACCTGCCGCAAGCAGCTTCAAGCTCACATCTGTGCATCTCTACAGTAAGGCAGGGAAAGAGTCTTTTCCAACCAAGTCAGTCCAAAAGCTCCCATGAAGGGCTCTGGTCCAGCTTGGGTGACATATCTGACTGCAAGTGACTTCCTAGCTGTCTGTGTCAAGAGGGAGCTGAGGGGTCCTGTTGGCTCACATGCTCTCCTGCTGGGCAGGCCTCCTGCCAAAGAGATAGGAGGAAGTTTTTCTCATTGGTTCATTCATTCATTTATTGATTCATTCACTCATTCATCCACCTGTCTGTCCATCCACCCATCCATCCATCCACCCATCCATCCATTTTTCCATCCATCCATACATGTATCCATCCATCCACCTGTCATCCATCCGTCCATCCATCCATCCATTCATCCATCCATCCATCCATCCATCATCCATTTTTCCATCCATCCATACATGTATCCATCTGTCCGTCCATCCATCCGTTTTTCTGTCCATCCTTATGCCATTTCTTGTCCTGGGTGTGAAGGATATGAAGATGATTGAATACTTGTGTTCTGCCTCTGTCGGGTTTCCGGTTGACTTTTACTAGATGTTCAGCTAAAACTGAGACAGAGAACTAAGTTATCTCAACAGGTGGTGACAGTACACTCTTTAGTGATTTGGGGAGTGACCGAAAATTGTTTGGAACTGCATATAGGAGGTCAGAGGGAGCAGAAGGAATCTGATTAGGAAGACAATGAAAAATAAGGCACCTCAGCAGTGAAAAAGCACTGCTAATTATTGTTTTTAATGCCTGATGTGCTTGGGAAAATTGGGAGATACCAGTTTTCTTGAAGCACAGATCATGGGAGAGGCACTGGGGCATAGCAGGAGGACAAGCATGACGTTGAGCAAAGGAGTTTGGAGTTCACCCCCTGGTCAGAGTGGAGCCACGGAACAGTGGCCATTGGGTGGTCAAGTCTTTGAAAATGAGTTTTGGAAATAATGAAGTTCAGGCAGTCATGTAGGAGGTGGGTATGAGAGAGGGGAGAGAGTTTCTGAAGTTGCTGTGCAAGGACCGAAACAATCCCCTGGAGGGCTTGAGAGGAGACCAGAGAGAAGCACTGGTGACGACTGTGTCGAAGAGCTGAAGACTCCGAGCAGGAGGAGCCAGAATGTCCTCAAGACCTCTCTTCCCTCCATCCCATGACCACGACTGCAAGGTCCTGCCCAGCCACTGCATCGCTTGCCCCCCTTCGGCTTCCTTTACAGCATCTACCTCTTGCTGACCTCCTACAACTGGGTGATTTGCTTGGTCCTGTCTGTCTCCCACAACAGAGCGTGATCCTTGTGAGCGCGTGTGTGTCTCTGGCGTTCGCGTCTGCCTCCACACGTAGCACGGCATCTGGCCCCTCCGGGGGGTTCAGTAAACGTTCACCGAGCTGCTTCATCCATCCAGTCATTACTCAATCATGCATATACCCAGTCATGTTCTCAATGCACCATTTAATGACTGCCTTCTCCAGCTGTTTCATGAAAAAAAATATTCTTAGTGGATATGTGGGTGTTTGAAAGGAAATAATGTCTCAATCGATAAGCAGAAACATAGATATTTCAACTGGTGGTTTTGTGTCACAGTTTAGATGTTGCAGCAGGTCCTTTATGGGGAGTGCATCCCCCCCAGTGGAGAGTTCTTCCTTTTGAAAGGCAACCCCAAAGAAAGAAGGTCTTCTTGAAGCATTTTCTGGAGGTTGGGTAGAGAAAATCATACTTGGTGTGGAAAATTTGTTCTCAAAATCATGGCTGTCGAAGATGTAGAAATTGGGATATGCAGACATTGTCAGTGGGAATGTATACTGGTGCCACTGCTTTGACAGATCCTCAAAGAACTAAATGTGGAATTCTCACATGACCCAGAAATCCCACGTGTAGGTGTATATTGAAGAGACATGAAAATATAAGTCCGCGTAGACAGAAGTGGTCCGTGAATGCTCATGGGACCAGTATTCATAGTATCAAAAAAGTAGAAATGGCCCAAGTGCCCATTTTCCGCTGGTGGGATCCACACATGTGGTGTATCCAGATAAGAGGCTATTGGTCAGCTGTAGAAAGAATGAAGCCCAGATCTGCGCTACAACATGAGTGAACTTGAGAACGTGATGCCGAGTGAAAGAAGCCAGGCACAAAAGGGCACATAAGGCAGGATTCCGTTTACGTGAAATGTCTAGAATAGAAAATTCATAGAAACAGAAGGTAGATTCAGGGTCACCAGGACCTGGTGGGGGGAGGGGAGTGAGGAACGAAGTGACCTCTAAGGAGTAGGCAGTTTCGTTTGTGGGTTACCGAATGATTCTAAAAGCAGGTCGTGATTATTGCAAACTGAATCTATCAAACACCCATCGATGTGTCTGCTTTACAAGGTGAATTTAGTGATAGGTGAGTTTTACCTTAATTTTTTAAAAGCGCGGCTGAATTCTCATGGGCCGCGTAAACCATTTCCATGAGAGGAGAATTACAGAGGTCCTCAAGCCACGGATCCCCTTCTTTCCACAAGGGAGAGAGTTTGTGCAGATAACTATGTGGGCAAGGGTGCTAAGGATTGTTACCTCAGAAGAGGAAGTTGGATTTACAGAGAAGTATGGACATTAAATTATTTATTTGAGGTCCTGATTATATGATTTTCGGCACCCATGCAAGCAGCCACGGGTGCCTGGGTGGCTCAGCTGGTTGAGCGTCTGACATCAGCTGGGGTCACGACCTCACAGTGTTTGAGTCTGAGCCCCGCATTGGGCTTGCTGTAAGCACGGAACCTGCTACACTTCTTCCGTTCCCCTCTCTGTCTCCTCCCCCTCCCACTCTCACACTTAAAAATAAATAAAACATTAAAAAGAATTTAAAAAAGAGAGGTGAGGCAGCCAATCATTGCTGCTGAGAAGCATCTTGGAAACTTTGTTGTTATAAGGATTTGAAGAGCCTTTCAGAACCTTCTAGAGGATTTGATTTAAGTTTATAGTAAAAACGGTAGAGGTAAGACACGCATGTTACAGCTGCCAGCACCTGTCCAAGGCAGACATCACTAATCAATCCTTGCACGCCTCTCGCCAGAGCCCAGATTCCTTCTCAGGACAACCCCCCCGACCCCCGCGCACCCCCCACCCGGGGCCTGTGAGGACCCATCTACATTCACAAGCACGATGAAACCTTTTCCCATTGGTGGCACGTCTGTGGGCGCCGGGAGCAGCATGATGTCAGTGAGGTTTCCCTTTGTTCCAGAGGCTTCGTACACTGAAAAAATAAAAGTAAACCAAACCCAGTTTCCTTCATTGGGCATCGGAGGCATCCTGTCAAGGAAGGCATTATGCCCAAGGCTGTAAAGTGCCAATTCTTGAGGCAAATACAGTCCCAAGATTTGCTTTGTTTGGCCAGATCCTTTACAGCTTTCCCGCCAGTGGCCGGTGTTGAAATGTGATAGATTTTGCGCTAAACCTGGGTCTCCTGCTCTCGGAAAAAATCAGCCACCCTCAGAAGGCATGAACGCAGTTCATTCTAGCTGCGTCATTGCCTCCCTCCAGTGAGACCAGCTCCTTCCAGTTCGCCTTCTCCGGCCACCCCCTGGCCCAGCACGCCCCCTGACGCCCTGCTGCTTCCCGGCCACACGGGGCTGAGCCGAGCTGCTGTGTGTGCTGTTTGCTAGTCTGAATGGTATTTCATGCCACACCTTTATTTATGAGACTTTCTGGATAAATTACCTTCTTGCCAGTTGAATTCTACTGTGCGTGTACAGGGTTACAGGACGGTGAGTTTGTTTTGTAAATCTAGCGTAAATCTAGATGTTGAATCGAGTAAGGGCCCAGTGTCATCTCCCCCTGGCAGGCTGCAGGGGTGGGGCCGTAGGGACAGCGGGTTTCTGCCAGTGATGAGCCCAGGACTTGCAGACAGAACTTTCTCGGGCAACTCGGAAAAAGTCTCTTCTAGGCAAGAATCTCTTTCACCTCTGTTCAGGGCAGAGAACACCAGCTGCGTCGGCAGTCCCGGGGTTTGTAATGCTGAGCTCCGTGCTCGTGCACCCAGACTGTCCCCGTGAAGGGCCCGGGATGGGCTATGTTCTGGATTCCCAGTTCCCTTGAAAACCAGTCAGTGAGAATGGGGGGCGGGGGGGAGGTCCGCATTCTCTCGGCAGCGGGGACTGCGCCTCACAGGTGCCGGGTCCTGTCCGCTTGGGACTTTCAAAGCCCCTCTTTCCAATTTCTCTTTGTGGAATAAGTGGTCCACTGCTTGCATTTACTCCTGCCCTTTTCCCCGGAATCACAGAATAAACTCTCTGTTATAGATGCCTCGTGCCTTAAGTCCACCATGCAGGATTCAATTATTTTCCAAGTAACTTTCATAGAAGTTGGAAAAATTATGTAGAACTTTCTCTTATTTTTTCCCTTGAAAACCTCTTTATCCTGCCAAAATACTTCATGAGGGTGTGTGTGTGTGTGACTAATTTACGTGCAAACTCCAAACATCTAAGCCTCAGCTTCAACATCGGTGCCAACGGAGCCTAATTAACAGCGCATCTCCCCAGCAGGCCCGGTGCGCGCAGTCAGAGTGGGCGCGGGAAGCCGGGCACCCTCACCACATAAACGCCTCCTGATCCCTGCTGGGGCACCGTTTGATGAGTACGCAGGGCTCGGATCTTCTCCTAAGCTAACAAGCGCTGGTGGTTCTTTTAAAATTCCCCGGTGTCAAGGGACGAGATGCTAACGTGAACGCATCCTACAAACAGGGGTGAGTTACACTTTGTACTCGGCCAAATAGTCTGGCCTGGGAAGCTCTGAAGTTTTGATAGGGAATAACTTTTGGAAGATACTTATCTAGAAATAACAGAACCTTATGGAACATGTTTCGGGGCAAGGGCCCCTGGGTGGCTCAGTCGGCTAAGCATCTGACTCTTGACTCGGGCTCGGGTCATGAACTTGCGGCTCATGGGATGGAGCCCTGAGTCGGGCTCTGAGCTGACAGTGCGGAGCCAGGCACCTGCTTGGGATTCTCCCTCTCCCCCTCTCTCTGCCCCTCCCCTGCCTGTGCACACACGTTCGCCCTCTCTCTTTCTTTGTCAAAATAAATAAATAACATTAAAAAGCAAGACAGGGTTTACGGGCAGAGCTTTCTCCCTAGAGGAAAAACTGAATATGTATTGGCTTTCCCGTAGTGATGGCCTGTCGGACAGACTCCGGGACTGTCCTGAGCCATCAGAGGAGCCTGGCTGAGGGAGGTCAGGGAGTCCGCTGTGCAGATATCATGTGTCTCTAATTAAGGGGAAGAGTGGATCCTTCCTGTGGTTCTGAGATGAAAACAGCCCATGAATACGTTCACCCCCCAGACCTCCCCGGGAGCTTCCAGGAAATACGATTAAAAACAGTATTTTCTGCCAACTCAGAAAACCTCGCCACAAAAAGCAGAGGAGAAAGAAAGCAGTTTCATGATCGAGTCCGTATGAAACCAGAATGTGATGTGCGTCACAGGCAATTTGCCGAGAGATTGCAGAGACCAGAGATGTCGCCGTGTTACAGAGCCAAGCAGATCTAATCCATTCCATCCACGTCCTCATAATAAGTCAGTTTTCCTCCACTTTAACTTTGATTGGCCCCGAGAGAGCCCTGATTGGTTTGCTAATTACTACACACTCTGTGTGTGTAGTGCTTAGGAGCGTGAACGGCAGACCTGGGGACCCAAGCAGGCAGAAGTGACAAAGTGGCTCAGATCCCCTGGGTCAGGTCCTGAACAAAGCCGGAAATCCCGCCCACGCCTCCCCGGGAGTTTAGCTGGAAGACCTTGGGTCAGTCACGAAGTTCTTGCCGCGTGTTCACTCTCCTGTGTGCCAACTGGACCCACTACTTGGCGGGGAAGGGCCGTGGCTTCCGTCCGGTGCATTTGTGCGGAGTTACTAACCCAGATCGGTTAGGAACACCGGTCCTGCGTCCAGGGATCATCAGCCTGACGCGAGGCTCGATCTCATGAACCGTGACGACATGACCTGAGCCAAACTCAAGAGTCAGATGCTTCATTGACCAAACCACCCGGGCACCCCTTCCCCAAAACACGTTCAATAAGGTTTTGCTATTTCTAGAGAAGTTATCTTCCAATGCGGGGGACCAGCCCACGCACCAGAGTCTAAGGGTCTGAGTAGGGGGTTGGTGTCGGCGAAATATCTACAAGAAAGAACACAGACAACATGAATGGTGGAAGAGACCACACTTTACTGTGAAACTTGGTGTCTTATATACCATAGGTGATTACCTCTTTCTTTTAATGATTACAATGTTTGTAACTTCTTAGGAATCA
>PISW01009323.1:0-62269 GCA_004023785.1 Mungos mungo | reverse complement strand
TCTGGGGGGAGAGGAGTGGGGAATGAAACTCCTGGGTCTGAGGGAGGAGGGGGCTGGGGGCAGGACCCCTGCGTCTGAGTGACGATGATATTGGGACCCGAAGCAGAAGGGAGGTGGGGTCAGGAAGTGTCCCCGACCTGGGGTTCCGGGGATCCGAGGTGAGAAGACGTGGGGACGCCCGGGGCGGGAGGGGGTAGGGGCCGGGCCGCAGTAACAAAGGCCTCTCCCTCCAACAAGCAACCCCCCCTCGGCCCCGCCTCCCCGGCCCCCCGCCTCCCCTGATTGGTCGGCCTTCCTGCCCGTCAGCGCCGCCCCCCTCCCCGGGTCTGCAGCAGCTCCGGCCGCCTCGTCGCGCCCCCCCAGCCCCCTCCCCCCGGCCCCGCCGCCCCCCGGGCCGGTGCAGCCGCAGGCGGGGTCCCCCTCCCCCTCCCCCTCTCCCCCCCGGCCTCTCGCGCCCCGGACCGGCCCCCCCTTTCCCCTCCCCCTTCGCGCCGCCGCTGCCGCGATGCCCCCCCCTGCGCCCGGGGCCCGGCTCCGGCTTCTCGCCGCCGCCGCCCTGGCCGGCCTGGCCGTCATCAGCCGAGGTACCGCAGCGTCGGGGGCGGGGGGCTCGGCCGGGACGCCGAGGTCCCGGGAGGGTATTGGGGGTGGGGGAGCCGCCTCCTGAGCCAGGAGGGGGAGGCCCCCCGGACGCTGAGGTCTGGGCCCGGGGGCGGAGGCTGCACCCCCTGGCCGGGAAGGGGGTCTCGGACGTCTGAATTCGTGCCTGGGGGGCAGGGTTCGGCGTCCTGGGGCTCCCGCCTGGGCCTCGGGGCGGAGGTCGGCTTCTCCCGGCAGGCGAGAGAGGGGGTCGCGGACACCTGATCCCGGCCTGGGGGCCTGGGGGCGGGAGTCTGCGGCTCCCTACCAGGGAGGGGGGATCAAACGCTAAAGTAAGGGTCCCTGGGCAGGATCTCTGAACTGAGTTGGGGTGCGGAGGGGAAGTGAGCCGCCCCATCGGGGGTCTTCATTCTCTGAGTGAATACCGTCCCTGAGGGCATCCCGGCCTGAGGGCTGGGGTAGGCGTTCCTGGGCAAAGGTGGGGGGATGGTGCCCACCCGGGGTCTGTAAGAGCAGGCGGCGGGGGGTGTCCGCAGACCTCCAGCCCAGGGCCAGGAAAAGAAGGGGGTTTCTGGTCTCCCAGCTGGGTCATCTAGGTTGGGAAAAAGTGTTGGTGTTTGGGAGGTTGGGGTTACATGGGGGGAAAGGAGCTGGTGATCCAGGAAGTTGGGGACCCCGGGCTGGGGACTCAGAGGTGAATAGCAGAGTTCCGAGGCTGGACTAAGGGTGGGAGAGGCAGATTGAGAGGCAAGGAAAGGGAAGGGTTAACACGGGGTCACAGGGTTAACCTCAGTCCTGCTGGTGCAGGAGGGGGCTGGGGGCTGCTGTGTGGAGTGGGGAGGGGTGACCTGGGCCATCTCTGGAGAGCGGGTGTGCAGCTGGACCTTGCGTGTCCCCATTGGGCCGGCGGCCCAGGGATGGTCCAGGAGGTGCCCCCTGAGGAGAGGAGGAGAGCGCAAGGAGGCAGGCATCAGGGTTAATTCGGTGCTTCTGGAGGATTCCCCCAGGCTGGCCCTGAACCAAGGATCACAGAGTCGGGGACACACAACTGGGGACAACACTGAGTCCTCAACAGTCTGAGGGAGGCAGCCACTCTCAGCCTCCCACCCACACTCAGCGGGTCACGCACAGACACATAAACACCGTCACCGAGTCTGACCCAGAACCGCACCTGCAGACACCCACAGTCACACAAACACCGCCCTGTGCATGCAGGACGCCTGTCCCTGCGCTCGGGACCCCCCGGTGCCCGGGACCTCTGCTGGCTGGAGCCTCAGTGGGTCTGAGGTCAGAGCGTCCCTCCCTCCTGACCTGTCTGAATCACCGTCTGACTCTCTGACTGCCTGTCTGCTTCGCTGTCTCTGACACTCGGTCTCTCTAGGTCATTTCCAGAGGCTCTCTAGCTCTGGGGGACAGCCCATTTATCCCTTTCTCAGGGTCTCTGTCTCTCCGTCCCTTCTGGTCTCGGCACAATTTCACATCTGGTCCTCCCTGCCTGGAGAACTGTTTCTCATTGTCACACACGCGTGTCCCTGTCTCTCGCTCGCCCCCCTTACACACATCTTGGTCCCTGTTCCTTTCATTTCTGGGAATTCACGTCCCCACTGACACCTCTCACTTTTGTCCTTGTCCTCGCCTTGCCTCTTGCCTTCTCCTTCTCCTTCCCCCACTCCTCGTATCCTGTACCCTCCCTTCCTTCCCCCTCTTCCCTTCCCCACCCTCTCTTTTCCTTGAATCTTAAGATAACTTCCCACTTTCCACTTTGAGTCTTGCAGATCCCAGAAATCACTGTTGTACACACATCGGGGCTGGGAGCTTCTTAGAGCCAGGACATGGTCTGCGACCTAGGTCAAGTCCTTTCCCACTCCTGAGCTTTGGCTTCCCCATGGGAGATCTGGGGACGAGAGGAGATGTTTGGGGGACAGGCCGAGATAGAGCTGGTTGGCAGCCAGGCAGCCCCACCCATTGACAGTTGGGGTGCTCTGAGAAAGAGGTCCACACATACAAAACTGCCTCTTCTTTTCTCTCTGACTCATTTGCTGGTTTCCAAATTGCGGAAGGATTGCCTTCAAGTGAGCAATCCACTACGTGTGCAGAAGAGCAAATCCACCTTGTCCCGGCCCCACCCCTCCCAAAACCCATTCCCTGGAGAGAGCCGGGGTCTCCCTCGCTCATGCGAAGTCAGACTCGCAGAGTTTGGTACTGGTTAGTTTGTTCATGTTTTCCCCGAGATAGAAACAAAATAAGCCCATGTTTCTGCCACTGGCTTTTTTCCATGTAACCTTAGCTCCCCGGCATCCATAGATAGCGTTCTGTTTTTAATTTCTTTCCTAAATTCTTTATGCCAACACACACACTCACACCCACGCTGACACTCACACCCACGCATACGTATTCACTTCCAGAGATGGTGCAGACGGTTCTGTGCTTCCTGGCCGGCTGGCGTGGGGTGTTAGGTGGTGTGGGGCCGGCGGGACTGGGTGTGCTGGCCACCGCCCACAGGGCCCTTTGGGCCCCCGATCTGTCTGGACTGGGTATTTGACAAATATTCACTGAGCACGAAATCGCGCTTCTGGACAGTGGGGACCTACGCATACAGGCAAGGAGCAAGCCAGACCGACTCGGGAAGCTTCTATCCTAGTGGGACAGAGGGAGATCAAAACCTCAAAGCAAGCAAGTCAACTGGCTGTTTCAGAGAGTGACGGGTGACAGGTGACGTTAAAAAATAAGAGCGACTTGGGCTCAGGTGGTTGAGGAAGCCCTCCCTGAGCGCTGGGAGGGGAGTTTGGACTAAATAAGGAGAGAAGTCAGCTTTTCAAAGACCCCGAGGGAACAATGGAGGCAAAGGTCCTGAGCTGGTAACCGGCACAAAGGAGCAGCCAAGGTGTTGTGGAAAGTTCCAGGGCTCTCGGCTCAGCATCCAGACCTGGGAGTCCGGGCATCAGTGCTGGGAAGACCTTTACACTTCAAGCTCAGGTCAGAGGAAGTCACCGGCTCTTCCCTGCCGGAGCCACACCCCTCCCTCGGGCCAGCCTCCCCTCTGACAGCTCCCTGAGTGACTGCTGCAAAGTCACACAGGCTTGTGGGCCTTGGCTTCCCACCAGCAGGTTCCAGGACTGTGGAATCCAAGCATCCCCCCATTGGAGGGTCCCAGCTTCACTTACATCCCTTGGAGGGGCGGCCCAGGGCCCTCCATCTTATTAGAAATCTCTTTCTCTCTTAAGAGGAGGAGCTCACCTAGCTGTGACCTTCACCGCTGGATCAATCAAGCCCTCACACCTGCATCACTGGATCGCCTGCTCCCTAGTCCAGACTGGGAGAGACCCGAGTGGTCCTTCTGGTCACCGCCACCCCCCTCCCCGGACAGGCTGGCATCTGCCACCTCCTCATCCCATCAGCTGGCACCCCTATTGCTGTTGGCAGGCACTTAACCAGCAGGCTCTGCGTTGAACTTGTTGCTTGGGTGACTTCCTCTCCTCCTCCCCACCCCAAAAAGATCGTTCCGTTTACACGGGGAGGGGGAAACCTTGAGTCCCAGGGACACGAAACTAATTCGTGCAACTAAACAGCAGAGGTGGGACTTGAACCCCGGGCTGCCCAGTTCTACGGTCTGTCCTCTCAGTGGCCTGGTCATGCTGGCATCGTTTGTGAGAGCAGATGCTGACAGGGCGCCTGTACACAAGTCGCCGACCGGGGGAGGGCGGGGGGACCGGGCGCTGGGTATAGAGCGACCCGCGCTCTGCCCCCACCCCCACCCCCGGGGGACCGACACCGGACCAGGGATAGCAATAGATGTTTCCTAAAAAAGAAGGTGCTGTTAGGAGCAGCTAGCAGCTATTGGGCCCTTTCTGCACGCTAAGCGCTGAGTTAAACGTTTTTCTTGCATGTTCTCATGGAATCCCTCACAAAACTCTCAGAGGGAAGAGCTGCTGCTTTTTCCCCCTTTTCATGGATGAGGAAACTGAGGCTCAGACGGGCTGGGGGTTTCCCGGCTCAGACATTTGATCTCCCGGCCCAGTTCGTCATGCTTCCTTATCCAGCCTTTCAAGACCTGTCATTCTCCCTACAAACACAGCCCTGCTCTGAGTTAAGCCCAGCTCTGGGGGTGACAGCCAAGAATCGGGCCCCTGGGGGCACCTGTCAGGTGGGGGAGGTGCCCTTGAACACTGTCCCAGCTGAATCAGAGGGGATCCAGTAGAGACAGTGGAGACTCTCTGTCCTGAACAGTCAGGGAGGTCCTCCTGGAGGAGGGGGCATTTGAGTTTGGGTCTTGAAGAATGAGTAGGAGCTGAAGAGTTGGAGGCACCTGTCGTAGGTATCTATTAACATTCATTCTTCCAACAAGTATTTCCCAAGGACTTCCAGGGTCAGCTCCTGTGCTGGGAGATGCTGAGGATACAGACCTGAGTCAGACCCAGGCTCCGCCCTCAAGAAACTTCTAGTCTGAGCGGGGAAACACACAGATACGAGCTCTAATGGAGGTAGTCCAGGCGTTGTGGGAATACAGACCAGGCTAGGAGGGGGTAGGGAGGGCTTCGCAGAACTGAGAGAGTTTTCCAAGCAGAGCTCCTACAGAGTGGATCTCATGTGCACCGGCTGATTTATACATTAAACATCTCTCGAGGCCTCATAAGGGCCAGGCCCAAACCCAGCAGTGCTAGAACCCTGGAGGTGGGTCAGACCCGGGCCCCGCCCTGAGGGGCTCCCTTCTGGTGAGGGAAGCAGGCTCAGACCAGATCCAGGAGGAGCAGGACCCAGACTGAGGGAGGAGCCCTGCTCAGGGACCCACTGGGTCATGGAATGACTATCCCGCCCCCTCCTCCACGTACTGAAGCCCAGAAGGGGAAGGGACTTGCCCAAGGTCACACAGCAGGGAGGGGGCCCCTGATGCTTGAGTCTGGGAATTGTGTGAGACAGACACGCAGACCCATGACATCCAGATTTATAAGCACAAGGACCAGGGGTCCAAGACCCGTCTGAGACGTGGATTCCACCGTCACGAGTCTCCCAGGACTGCCCTCAGCTGAGCCCTGGAGCTGGGCGTGCCGGGGACACAGATGGCCTGAGCCAGGCTCTGGCCTGGAGGAGCAGGTGGGGGAGGCAGCTGAGTCTGATCCAAGGTGCCCTGGGAGCCGGGCAGGAGCTCATATGGGCACATATGGGTTGTGTCTCCTACGAGAGGCCTCATTATTCATCCCCCAGAGAAGGAGAAACATTTTGCCGTAAACGGTCGCACTGTGAAGAGAGAGGTGGGGGCACAGGCTGGGCCACACACATGCTTGAGGGGAGACAAAGCAGGAGAGTGACCCCAGCTGGGGCCCTTTGTCCTGGGGTCAGTTAGGGACCCACGGGCGAGGCCGGGGGCAGCTCTGAGGGTCGGGGAGATCCCTCTGGAAGGAGTGTGTGTCTGTGTGTCTGTCAGGGCATATGATTAAGGTCCTGCCTGCCTGTGTCTGTGGGCCCAGCTCCCATGGGTGGCTCCTGGCTGTAGTTGGGGCTTAGACCAGGAGCCCTCGGTTCCCAGGGGACCTGGGACAGCTCCGTCCTCACCCCTAGGCCCACGTTCCTCCTGTAACCTTGGACGGTGGCTGTCACAGCATAGGGAGGGGGCATCCAGCAGTGCTCGAGGCATGTGTGGTTGTCACTGCACAGTCCCCGCAGACCCGCTGTGGGGACAGAACAGTCCCCACAGTGAAGAATCATCCGGCCGTGGCCTGGGAGTGTGTGAGCAGGAGTGTGACAAATCCTGTGCGTGCGTGCATGTGTGTGTGCATGTGTGTGATCGGATTGCGGGTGGTGGCATGACTGTGTGCGCCCGGTTCTTGGCCCAGGGCAGCCCCTTTGTGTCGCGAGGCTGTGGCAGTGTAGCTGTCTCACTGCACACGGAGGCTTTCCCGAGTGCGGGGGCGTGGGCTGGGGAGCGTGGCCCCCGGGCTGGCAGTGTCAGTGTGACTGATTAGGCCAATGGGGGTGGAGGGTGAGAGAGAGAGAGAGGGAGGGAGAGATGGCCCCCTGGATGAGGCTGTAGCCGCTCGTGTGGAGACTGCACCTGCGTGTGGGGGGCTGTCGGCATCAGCGCAACTGTGTGGCTCTAGTTGTGTGTGGTGGGGTGACCTTGTGCTGGCCTTGTCCGCGGGAGGGTGTGCGCCCCTGTGCCTCTGAGCAGATCCCATCGCCGGTCCTGTGTCGACGTTCGGGACCGCTGTCCACCCGGCCCTGGCTCCGTGCATCTTCCCCGGGCCCTGGTGCTGTGTCTGTCCCCGTGGGTGTCCATGCCCCGCCGTCTCCTGCTGTCACCACTCTGCGCAGCTCGAGAGTGACTCTGGCCGGGCTAAGGGGCTGCATGGTCCACCCCAAACCCCGGGACCCCGGGAGCCCACCGCACTGGCTCTGCCCCAGCCCGGTCCTGAGGGGCTGCTGATGGAGAGGGCCCCCGGGAGTCATTAGGGACAGCACGGGCAATTAATTCATTAGATTAATTAGCTCCTCATGCCAGGGTGGGGGCACGGCAGCCCCATGCAGGGCCCTCCTTCCCCAGGCGCCCAAGGTCATCCGGCCTCCTCTTCCCCCGCTTGATGCCGTCTCCAGCCACCGCCTCCGCATGCCCAGCCCCCACTCCCTGGCCCTGGTCCAGCCCCTGGCCACGGTCCACAGAGAGATGAATGGGTGGGGGTGGGGGCTCCGCCGGGCGGCAGTGCCCGTGAGCCGCGCTGGAGGGCGCGGGCAGGCGTGAGCGCGCACCTGCGAGTGTGCCCGGCGAGCACGGGCAGGCGTGTGTTGGCCAGGGTCTGCGTGTGGCTGTGCTCGGTGCCCAGAGGGTGTATTTGTGTGTCTGGGATAGATGTGCGTCGAGTGGGTGTGCACAGGCATCTGTGTTCGTGGGCATGTGCCGGGATGTCTGCATACACGTATGTGGGGGGCTCTGTGTGTGTGTTTCCAAGTATTTCTGAATCCATGTGCCTACATGCGTGCACGTGTCTGTGTGTGTACATGTCTGGATGTATGTATGAATATGTGCGTGCACGGATCAGTGTCTACTGCGTGTATGGACGTGTGTGTTGGTATCAGGATGTGTACCGTTTATTCTCGAACTTTGAGTGTGTGTGTGAATATCTGTGCGGCCGTGTGCACACGTGTGTGCATACGTGTTGTCTGCTGTGCACATGTGTGTCTGTGCACATACACTCATGCACGTGTGGACCTGTGCATATGTGTGTGTGTCTGTGTGCAGTGTGTGTGAGTGCGCGGTGCCCGAGGTGCTGGCCCTGGAGGCGTGCAGGCCGGTGTCCGTGTGCCTCCACGTGGGCTCGTGGGAAGGAACGTGCTGCATGTGTTTGCACCGAGCGCGTCCGCTGTCTCTCCGGAGGCACCGATGCATGTGTGTGCCGGTGAGGGTGGGAGGTGTGTGTGTGTGTGTGTGTGTGTGTGTGTGCGCGTGTGCATGTGTCTGCACGCGTGTATGGTCCCCGCTGAGCTGGCCCTCCCGTCTGCAGGGCTCCTGTCCCAGAGCCTGGAGTTCAGCTCTCCTGCGGACAACTACACGGTGTGTGAAGGTGACAACGCCACCCTCAGGTACGCCCCCATCTCGGGGACTCGGAAGATCACCCAGGCCTGCTCCTCACCTTCCTTAGGGGAAGCTGGTCCTCACCTGCAGGCACAGCCTGGCCCCTGTCACTCAGGAGAGATGGAGAGGGGCATGGATTCTGGGCCCAGCTTCTTGCCTGGGCCTCGCTGTCCCCACCTGTCAAATGGGTAGAGGAATGATAACCACTGTATAGGCTGTTGTGGGGATTCAAGATTCTGTGCACACTCTCTGAGTTCAGAGAGCAAGGCGCACTGTGACTGCTTAGCAAATGAGAGCCAGCCTTATTCCCCCCAGATCCGTGCTGCCCTCCTCTCCAGGCCTCTGTCTCCTTCTCTGGATCTCTGTCCCCCTCCTTCTGGGTCTCTGTCCCCTTTCTCTGGGTCCCTGTCCCCTTTCTCTGGGCCTCTGGCCCCCCTCTCTGGGTCCCTGTCTCTCATCTCTCTGCATTGCTGTCTCTCTCTCTCTCCCAGAGTGCCCCAGATACTTTTCCAGTTTCTAGCACACGGCAACCACTCAGTGACCATCAGCTACCATTCTGTTGTGCACTTGGGCTCAAACTTTCCTTCTCTGAGGCTCAGTTTACCCAGCTGGAGAGTGGGCACAGTCACCCCTGCCTACAGGGCTTCAGTGGGAACTAGCCAGATAGGAAGCCTTCCGCTCCCCACCTCCAAGCCCCCACGATGGCAGAACCGGGGGGGGGGGGTAGGTGGGGGGGGGCAGAGAAATACCCTCCTCCTGTGTCCTCCCTGAAGCTGCTTCATCGACGAGCATGTGACCCGCGTGGCCTGGCTGAACCGCTCCAACATCCTGTACGCGGGCAATGACCGCTGGACCAGTGACCCGCGGGTGCAGCTGCTCATCAACACGCCCGAGGAGTTCTCCATCCTCATCACCCAGGTGGGGCTCGGCGACGAGGGCCTCTACACCTGCTCCTTCCAGACCCGCCACCAACCGTACACCACTCAGGTCTACCTCATCGTCCACGGTGAGCCCTCAGCGGGGCCCTGGGTGGGGGCGGAGAGGGCAGAGGGCGCCGGGGGCAGGGAGCCTCGGTGTCCTCGCCAGGGACCTGCTCCCTGATCCTGGGGATGCCTGCTGTGCAAGGCAGACACACACCCTGCCCTCACAGACTTAGCCACGCAGAGGAGGGACAGGCGCCCAGAAAGTGACCCTGCAGCAGGACAGCCCCTGAGACAGGAGAGCCACAGGGGTGAGGGCGTGCTCCGGGGAAGATCAGTCATTCACTCAGCTCCGTGGATTGAGTACCTGCTATGGGCAGGCATTGCTCCAGGCCCTGGGGAGAGAGGGGGCAGGAGACAGAGACAGCAACCGGGGACAGAGCTCAGGTGGCGGCCCCATGTGGCATCAGAAATGGTCTTGAGGGCAGGGAGCAGTTGGGGAGACAGGAAACCAGAGACAGAGACAGCCCAGTGGGGCCTTGATGAGCCAGGCCACGCCCCTGCTGAGGGACCCTGAGCATCTGCAAAACGGGGACGACTGTCATGCATCAAACCCAAGATTTCCTCCCGCAGAAGGGGCATCTGTATTTTATGCTCTGCCAGAAAAAAAAAAAGATAAAGCACCCCGTCAGTTAAACTCTGGCATATTATGTAGTCGGGCCGTTCTGATTGGAGCAACGTTCAAATGGCGGGAAGAAAAAGCCATCCATGGTAGAAGTGATGAATGTGGCAGTGTCTGGGGCGCCTGGGGGCTCAGTCAGTTAAGCGTCCGACTCAGGTCACGATCTCACGGTTCGTGAGTTTGAGCCCTGCATGGGGCTCTGTGCTGACAGTGCAGAGCCTGCTTGGGATCCTCTCTCTCTCTCTTGCTCTCGATCTCTCTCCCTCTCTCAAAATAAATAAACATTTTTTTTAAATAGCAACATTAACCTCAGAGGGTGGAAGGGTAGTGAAGGTTTAATGAGCTAACTTTTGTAAAACATTTAGAACAGAGTTACCACGCTGTAAGCACCATATGAGTATTTGTTATATAACCTAATTGTTTATATTTTAAATATAATAATAGGGGCGCCGGAGTGGCTCAATGGGTTGAGCGTCTGACTTCGGCTCAGGTCATGATCTCATGGTTCCTGGGTTTGAGCCCCGAGTCGGGCTCTGTGCTGACAGCTCAGAGCCTGGATCCTGGTTCAGATTCTGTGTCTCTTTCTCTCTCTGCCCCTCCCCTGTTCATGCTCTGTCTCTCTCTGTCTTAAAAAAAAAAAAAAAAAAAAAAAAAAAGATAACAATTAGTAAATAAACATAGACAGAGATAAGGGAGAAAGTCAAACCAGAAGGCAGTGGAACCAAGTTAGGATGAAGGTAGAGAGAGAGACAGAGACAGAGACAGAGAAAGAACGGGAAAGGCAGAGACCAGCTGTTAGACAAGGAGCCAGACCCACAGGCAAGGGAAAAGTAGAAGAATGCTTGTAGAAAGACAGAGGGTATATTGGCTGGACTCCTGGCTCTGAAGGAGGAGGGGCTTGGGGTCCCGGGACCCTGGGCCCTGGGAGGCCATATTCACCCCCTTTCCACCTCTCTCCCCTCCCGGCCTGCAGTCCCCGCCCGCATTGTGAACATCTCCTCGCCCGTGACCGTGAACGAGGGAGGCAATGTGAACCTGCTTTGCCTGGCCGTGGGACGGCCGGAGCCCACAGTGACCTGGAGGCAGCTCCGAGGTGAGGACCCCTCCCCTGACCCAAAGCCCCCTTCCCCGCTCCACAATCTGGGCCCCTCGATTCCCCACACCCCTAGCTAGACTGCCAGACTCCCCGTTTCCCCCTTCCTGATCCCCCTAACCTTTGTCATGGTTTGATTCCCCCACACACACACACCTGATCCTATTATTTTACCAACAGCCCCCAGAGCCTTAAAGCCTTCACCACCTGCCGTCCCAGGCCTGGGCCATTTCCCCCAAATCACCTGCTAGACCCCAGACTGCCCCCTGTCCCCACCCTAGTATCCCTGGTCTCTCAACCCCCTCCCCCCCGCTCACATAATTCTGGGTTCTGAATCCCTACTACTAACCCTAAGTCGAGTTACGGCCCGTGGCCCCTGCCCCTCTTCCCATCTCCTGGTCACCTCCCTCCATCCCCTCTACTGGATTCTCGAACCCCGCACTTCTCCAAGTTTGGTCCCCAGACCGGCAACAGCAGCTCACCTGGGAGCTTGCCAGAAATGCACATCCTGGACCCATCCCAGACCTAATGAATGAGAACCCCCACCCCCACCCCTGCCCATACCACCATCAGTCCGTTTCAACGAGTCCTTGGGATGATCCTGGTGATTGAGCTGAGAACCACTGCCCTAGGCTACCCCCAGACATGGCACCAAGGTACCTGAACCTGATACCCCAGATCACTGGGGTCTCTCCCCACCCTTTTTACCTGGATCTCCACCACCATTCTCCAGATTTCTAGATCCTCATTGACTTGGTCTTTGGAGATCAATGAGCCCAATCACTCAGCCCAATAACTAGGTGTCAGATCCCGGATCCTTTCCCACTGGGTCATCTGAACCCCACAAACCCGGGCTTGAGATCCTGGATTCCTGGATGCCCTTAGTTCCAAAGGGTCTTCTGAGCCCAGAGATGTGTCATAAGACCCCAAATACCTGGATTGCTGATCCCAATCACTAGATCCTGATTTACTGAACCCAAGAACTAGATCCCAGAAGGTTGGATCTGCCCCCCACCCCCTCACCCCTGCCTTGGGTCTGTATTATCTGGATCCTTCTGATCACCAAGCTCCTGGGACTCTCCCCACTGGGTACTCTAAGCCTCATGGTCTGAATCATGAGCACCCAGATCCCTGGATCCCATGCACCCCCAAATTCTAGGACCCTCCCCATTGGGTTCTAGTTACTAAGCCCCAGACCCTCATTCCCCTAGCACGAGATCCCAGGCTGCTGATCCACACCCCACCCCAAACCCCCTGCAAACCCTTCCTGGCTCCAACTGACCCGGGCACTCCAGGCCCTGCGGTGCCTGCCCCGCTGATGTGTGTCCGTGTTGTGCCCGTGTTGTCCCGTGTTAAGTGTTTGTGTCCGGCCCCGCCCCCACCCCTTCCCTCCCCGCACAGACGGCTTCACCTCCGAGGGCGAGATCCTGGAGATTTCGGACATCCAGCGGGGCCAGGCCGGGGAATATGAGTGCGTGACTCACAACGGCGTTAACTCTGCGCCAGACAGCCGCCGTGTGCTGGTCACAGTCAACTGTGAGCCCCTTGGCACTGGGCGTGAGGGGGGGGCAGGCCCTGGGTCCCTGGGGAGGTGGAAGGGGAGTGCTGGGACAGAACCCCTGGGTCCCCATCTGGCTAGGAGAGCTCGCTGACTCTTGCCCCACCCCCCCCCGCCAGATCCTCCGACCATCACGGACGTGACCAGCGCCCGCACAGCCCTGGGCCGGGCCGCCCTCCTGCGCTGCGAAGCCATGGCGGTGCCCCCCGCGGACTTCCAGTGGTACAAGGATGACAGACTGTGAGGGCAGCACCGCGTCCCGTCGGGGTGGGGGTGGGGAGGTGGCGGAGCCCTGGGTCTCAAGAACTGGGGTGTCCATCTTCTAGGCGATGGGGTCCAGTTTCTAGCGGGATTGCGGGGACTTACTGGAAACTTGGGTGTCACAGTGATGAATGTTAGAGCCTGGTCTCAGGCTATTCAGGGATGCTGAGGATGTGGCGGAGACCATTGGGGCTGGTGTCCAGCGGAATCCGGGAGCCCGCAGAGATTGGGGGCAAACACTGGGAAGGTCCAGTGACCCTGAGGGGCAGGGGTGCCTGGAGAGGGGTGTTCGTGGGAGGGCCCGGAGATCCATGGGGGGCGAGAGCCTGCAGCCTGGGGTCTCTGGGGTAGGGGGCAGAAATCGGGGAGCCTGAGAGCTGTGTGGAGTGGGCTCTGCACCCTGAGGGGGTCCCGGGCCAGGGTTCCAAGGCCCGGCCCCTGACCTGGGTCCCCGGCAGGCTGATCAGCGGCACAGCCGAGGGCCTGAAGGTGCAGACGGAGCGCACCCGCTCGATGCTTCTCTTCGCCAACGTGAGCGCCCGGCATTACGGCAACTACACGTGTCGCGCGGCCAACCTGCTTGGAGCGTCCAGCGCTTCCATGAGGCTCCTGCGTGCGTCCGAGAGGGAGGGGCGGGGGCGGGGCAAGGGGCGGGGCGGGAGAGGGGCGGGTCCGGGACTGCCCCCAGACCGACCGCCAACTTAGGAAAGAGGCCGACCCTGAGACCCAAGTAAGGCGACTGAGCAAGAAACCCATTCCCGCAATGAATGTCGATTCATTGAGCGCCCACTTAGGGGAGGGCTTTGGGCGCTGGGACACAGCAGTGCCCAAAGGAGACAAGGTCTGGGGACTCGAAGAGCTCACGGCCTAGTAGTAGTAGAAAAGTAGTAAATAAGTAGACACTTAAATAAAATAAAAAGCAAACAAAAGCGCACATAAATAAGCAAAAAAAAAAAAAAAGTGGATATCGATAAGGGTGACGGAGAAAATAAATAAGGATTGGGAACCGTAGCATTAGATAGCTCATCATCAGAAGTTTCCTAGAGAGGGTAACATTTGAACTGAGGTCTGAATGGTAAGAGGCAGCTAGCCCGACCCAGATCTGCGGGAAGAGCTTTGCCTGCAGAGGGAATAGTATACAGAACGGCACAGTGAGGAGGCTGGCATGACCTGAGCACAGTGATCACGTGGAGACTGAGACTAAAGAGGAAGGGAGAGGCACAGTCTCATGGGCCATGGAAAGGATTTTGGGTTTTATTCTGCTGCAGAGTGAGGCCACCGAGGCTGTTAAGCAGGGAAATGACCTGAAATCACTTTGACTGCTATTTGAGGAATGGCCTGTAGGGGGTGCAAAACGGAGGCAGGGGGCCCAGAGCTGCGACACAAAGTCTCTGGCTGCGGGAGATGTTTTGAAGGCGGAGGAAGAGGAAGTGGTTTCGGCTTGAGCAGCTGGGTGGATGGGCTTGGAGTAGTCAAGTTTTGAAGTGGAGAGAGGCCGGGACGTGTGCAGTAGCCTGTCTTGGGGAGGAAAGTCAAGAGGACCATTTCTGATGTGCTCACTGCAAGATGCTTGGTGGCCAATACTGGATGGACCAAGACTGTAGGACGGAAAGACGGACGTGGAGAGAGCCCCGGGCTGAGGCAGAAAAAGAGCATCTAGGAAAGATGAATAAGAGAGAGGGACTGAGTGGCAGACGGAAACAAATGTTCAGTGAGACACTAAGACTCAGAACGGAGTGGGAAGGGCAGACACACTGAGTGAAAGCCCCAGAAAGGTCCCTAGAGAAGGAAACTCAAAAGAGACCCCCAGGGACAAGGGCAGACACAGGCACTGGGAGACATACATGGGGTCTCCCTTTCCCAGGCCACGCCCGTGACCCTCTGTCTTTCCCCAGGCCCAGGATCCCTGGAGAACTCAGCTCCGAGGCCCCCGGGGCCCCTGACCCTCCTCTCCGCCCTGGGCTGGCTGTGGTGGAGGATGTAGTAAGAACGCAGTGCAGCTCGCCTCCCCCCTGCGAGGGGCTTGAGGCCGAGAGCGAGAAAAAAAGGGAGAGCAAGCGCCGTGGGTCTCGAGGGGGCGGAAGAGCTCTCTGCCACCGAGGAGGAAGAAGAGAGGAGGAGGAGGAGCAGGAGGAGGAGGAAAGCTCTTTAGAGAACCCATCACTGTGAGGGATACGCAAAATTATGCATCTTTCTACAGCCATTTTCGCCACCGTTCACGTTTCCGATTGTGACCCACCCCCGGCCACCCCACACCCCTCTCTTAGCTCAGGCTGTCAACTGGATCGTGTGTATGTAGTGGGTGTGTGTGAGCATGAGCCTGCACGTGTGTGTATGTGTGGGGGGAGGGGCTCAGCAATCTTCCCTCCCCTGACACCCCCATGCCCACTGCCCCCCAATGCTGCTGCCTCTCCTCTGGCTGGAGGTAGGTATGTGGGCTTCGTGGCTGAAGCTGTGAGGGGAGGCTTTCCAGGCTCCCTGATTCCCCAATATATGCACGCACCCCACCCCTTCCTCCCCCTGTTAGAAGAGCGTCTCGTGGGCAGGTTGGGGGTGGGGAGGGGTGTCACACTCACCTGTCAAGCTATCATGCAGCCTTTGTGAGCAGGTGAGCGATCTCCATCTTGGCTCCGGGCCTCCTTGCTGCCAACCACCAGCTGCCTGGAGCCAGAGGCCCCATCGCTGGCTCAGCAGCCTGAGACCTTCCCACTCTCCCTGCCCCCCACCCTGACTTTCTGGCCCCCTCTGGGCCAATCGGTGCTTCCATCCAACTGTCAGACCGGTGCCTGTGGTCACCTGTCTGTCTCAGTGCTTTGCCCTCCCCGACCCCTGGCTCCCTTTGGCCACCTGCAGCACCAACCAGCTGCCCTCAGTGCCCCCGCAGCTTCCCACAGCGGTGAGCTTGCTGGTCTACCACTCCCCTGGGCTCTTCACCGACTGGACCTCCCAAAGGCTGACCTGACCGCCCTCGCACACACTCAGCTAGACACACACACGCATACCAGCGACTGTGACCAGCAATAGCCCCCCCGGCTCCAGCTGCACTGTAGCTGTGTTCCCCCAAAGGTGGGCAACTTGTCAGGAGGGCATGCTGAGAGGCGGCAGCCTCAGCTCTGATGGTAGGAATACGCAATCTTGGCACACATCACACAAAGTGGGGGAGAGAGAGGCATCACACGGACATCCCCAGTCCAGACCAAGATGTCAAGTCACCAGCTCTGACTCCTGGGAGACCTGCTATAAACACTCACCCCAAACCACACTACCCAGAGCTTGGGGGGCAGGGGGGCAAGGGGCAGTGACTGTACCTCAGACGGGGGCATGGGCCCCATCCCACATTGTCTTCCATTCCCAGGGTCCAGGGGATGGGGTGGGGAGGGGGAGGGATCCAAGGGAGGGGGCGGGGGGGGGGCCCTGGGGGCCGTGTGTACCAATTCATGGGGAGTGTTGAGACCACCACACCAATAAACGCCTTTTTCCAAAGTCTCTGCCTGCAAGCGTCAGTGTCATTAAGGATTTGAGTGAATGGAGAGCAAAGGGTCATGGTCCGTGGCGGTTCCTCCCCAGCATCACTTCTGCCTTCTCTCTCTTTGGTAGATTTAGAATTGACCCATAACAGAGGGGACCCCTGATAGGCTTCAGCCAATGGGCTAATGACAGAGTTCTAGAGCTGAATGGATTCACAAGATGCCCTTCCACTGGATAATGTAGCTCAGTGATGTGAGGTCTATCTAGATCAGTTGCTTTTCCCCATTACACGGAAGATCTGGGGTCTGTGGGGAGAGCAATGGTGGGGAAGATAGCATGTAAGCCGAAGAATGATACAAACACTGGAATACAGAGTGGGGGGTGGGGGGAGGCGAAAGAAACTGAGTCCATGGTGACATCCTTTGAGTAGCTGAATCAAAATTGACCTGATGCCCACTTTCACCTACCTAAGCAACACAGCCCCTTGTAGGTAGAAGCCACTCTAGAGATTAAAAAGGAAATGAAAGCTCTAACTGATATAGAAAAGATACCAGGGATCCAGGTACCCAGGACCCCAGCCTTCACTTTCCCAAAAAGACCCAAGCGCTCTATTTCCCAAAGGCCTCTTCACCCCAGTCTTTAACTAGAATGCCTCGCATCCTTTCCTCCTCTAAGACAGATGCCGCTTGCCCTTGCTTTAGCTGTTTCCTCCTTCTTTGCCGTTGGCCCCGCCTCCCACAATACAGGCGAGACACTCGGTCAGGGTGGCCAGCCTCACTTGCAATGACACGGCTAGTGTCATTAGGTCAGTAAGGGAAGCTTGCCCGGTAGGCTTCCAGGAAAGCTTTTTCTTGGTCGAGGGAAGGAGGTGTGGGAAGGGCACCTTGCTCCCTTCCTTTTGTCTTCAGATATAGTTGTGTGAAGAGGTGATGCCTGGTGCTCTAGCAGCCATCTTGCCACATAAAAGAATATGCCGCCCCACTGAGTGTGGCCCAGCAGAAGGATGCAGGGAGCTCTGGTCCTTGGGGTCACTAAGTTGCTGAGCCAGCCTGAAACCACCATTTATTTTGTTACTCGAAGCCAAGGGAATCTTCACGGACGCACTCCCTAAGTTTCCGATGAGAAACTCAGCTGAAAAAGAAAGATGCCGTGTGGGGACAGCAGCTGAAGCCCAGCCTTTCATTGGACAGAAACATTTGCTCCATCAACCAGTACTTCTTGACTGCCTGCTGTGTGCCAGGCTCCTTGTTAAGTGCTGGGGATAAAATGACATGGTCTTTGCCTTCATGAAGTTCACAGTTTCGAGACGAAGTCAGAGGCTAACCAAGTACTTCTGTATTTAGGTTAGAGGAGCAGGAGGGTCAGGGGCTGCGGAACCAAACCCAAGACCGAGGCAGTTTAGGGTCATGGGTTAGGGAAGGGTCTCCTAGGCTTGTAAAGGTTACTTTTTTAGGGTTTCTGGACCTGATCCCAACATTAGTGGGTTCCCCCTGTGAGAAATAAGGGAGATGACTCATTTTCAGAAATACCAAATAAAAGCTGTGCTGCCTCATTAACAATAGGTTTACAACCTATCCGAAATATTACGTACCTCCCACCACCACTACAAAGGACTCCCAAACTCTTAGACACTTCACTTCCTGGTTCTTCCCCTCTCTGGGCCAATGACTTTGCAATGAGCATGAGCCAAAGAACAAAGGGAAGAGAGGCCAAAAGTCTCTGCTTCACCTCAGGGAATGTACATTTGTTCCAATCAGTCTAGTTTTGCCTCACATGGGCACACAGAACCTCCAGGTAAGGCTGTAACCTTTGTAGCACTCAGCCAATGAGGAACCAGGGGAGGGACTTACCTCTGTAGTATTCAGCCAATGAGGAGCCAGGGGAGGGACTTGTGTTAGGAGATAAATTGTCTGCTGTAACTGCCCCCAGGGTGCCTGTCCATCAGACACCCACTCTCGCAAGAACATTGATTAAAGACTTACTCCACTGTGCTCCTTTTGAGTCTCCACGTCCTTCCTTTGATTGGGTCTGTGGGCTTATTTCTAACAGCCCAACACCAAACAATTCTCAGACACCATCTCAGTTCTGACACTACCTAAAGATAGCATCAGATTCTACAGCTGGAAGGTGCAGTCTTACAAGATTACCACCCCCATACCCTACTTCAGACACTCGTTGCAAGCCCCAAACTGCTACCTGTGCTCCTGACTGACTGGCTACACACTGGAGGTTCAAACGACCTCTTCCTTAGATTTGGTTAATTTGCTAGAGTGGCTCACAGAACTCAGGGAAACACTTAACTTACATTTATCAGTTTATTAAAGGATATGAGAAAGGATAAGAATCAGCAGCCAGATGAAGAGATACACAGGGCAGGCTCCTAAACAAAGGAGATTCTGTCCCTGTGGAGCTTGGGGCCCAGCTCAGTGGTACATGGGAGCACTCTGGTTCCCCAGGAGTGGAAACTGTCCCAAAATGGACCAAGTGCTGTTCCCTTGGGTTTTATGGAGGCTTCATTGCATAATCATGCTTGACTAAGTCACTGGCCATTAGCTGAATCAACCTCCAGTCCTTCCCCCTCCTGGAGATTGGGGGTGAGGGCAGGGATATGGGATTGAAAATTCCAGATCCTCCATTTGCAGGTTTGACCTTCCAGGCAACCAGCCCCGCCTTTGGGCGGAGTCCAAAAATCACCTTCATTAATAACAAGACACTCATTCCGTCTTTATGGCTCTGAATCATTTTCAGAAACTGTGGCTCAAGACCAGATATATCTACGAAACATATTTTAGTCATCTGAATGACCAAATATATATTTCCTATAAATCACTGTATCTCTGTAACCGTTATACTTGAGAAGTGGATGGCATGAGGCAAAAAGTGGTGTTTCAGGCAGAGCAACCTCTAGGGCAAAGCCCTGGAGGCAAAATCCAGTGACTGGTGGAAAGAAAGCCTTGTGTGAATCAAGAAGCAGGGCTGACGTACAGGAGGGGGTGGTCAGAGGCCAACAGAAGACAGACCACAAGGCTTTGAAAATCGCCGTGAAGTCAGGACCATATCTGAAGGCCAAAGGGCAGCCACAGAAGGGTTTAAAGAGAAGAGGAAACAATCTGAGCTGTTTTAAGATGAAGACCCTGGAGGACGCATGGAAGGCTCAGTCAGTTAATCGTCTGACTTCAGCTCAGGTCACGATCCCGCGGTTCATGAGTTTGATCCTTGCACTGGGCTCTCTGCTGTCAGTGTGGAGCCCTCTTGGGACCCTGTCTCCCTCTCTCTCTGCCCCGTCCCACTTGCACAGGCCGTCTTTCAAAAATAACCATTAAAAACAAATTAAAAAACAAAAAAAGACGAAGACTCTGGGAGCTGTATGGGGGATGGCGTGGAGAAGCAAGTGGATGTAGGAAGACCCCTTGCCTGACTGGAGGGTGTGCAAATCACACTGGTAGATCAGCAGGGGTCTCTCCCAGCCCAGGAGCCACAGCGGCTTGGTTGTGCAAATACAAATAGAGTCTTCTGCACAGAGAGGGACACAGGAAGTCCCACTTTCAGGGCCCAGTCTTCAGTCACAGCAGGACAGGATGGCGCTGCCTGCTGCCTGGGTGAAACAGGAAGTCCTACCCCAAAAAATCCTGCTCAGAGCTGGCCACTAACCCTGGTCACACCTGTGTGGCTGCCCGAACAGTCCTTGAGCCCCCATTCAGAGAGATGAGTGGACTGGGGCCGGTAGCCTGGAAGAGAAAGGAAGGGAGGGAGACAACCTCAGAGGTTACCCTGAATGTGACATGACTCATGCTTTTCTAGCGCTGGCTCACACCATTCAGGAATTAGCCAGGTTCCCTCCATTTGCAAAACGAGAATAAAAAAAAAAAATGTTCACCTGCTCTTGGGAGAGATAAGACATGCAGCAATCCAGCTTTTTCGGGGAAGAAGACACCCCCCCCCCCACTTCGGAAAGGAAATGAAAGTTTTGCCAATTTTATGGAAAAGAATAAAAGCGTTTTCTCTCCTTTGGAGGGAAACTGGAATTTCACTCTTAATATAACAAAAATGAGATGGGAATTCCTGACCAATTTTTATATATTTTAAAAAGGGGGGAAATGTACCAATTTTGTCAAGTGACAAATAAAGCTGGAGGAAGAGAACTCAGACCATCTCTTCTCCCTGATTAAAACAGAAAAGGGGCGCCTGGGTGGCTCAGTCGCTTATGCATCTGACTTTGGCTCAGGTCATGATCTCACAGTTCATGGGTTTGAGCCCTGCATCAGCCCAGAGCCTGGAGCTTGCTTCAGTTTCTCTCTCTCTCTCTCTCTCTCTCTCTCTCTCTCTCTCTCTCTCTCTCTGCTGCTCCCTAACTCGCTCCCTCTCTCTCCCTCTCTCTCTCAAAAAAAAGTGAATAAACATTAAAATCTCTTTTAAAAAACAAACAAAAAACATAAAAAGTTCCGCCCCTGTTCCAGGACTCTGGGGCACCACTCACCCGGTGAGCCCACTTTGGACTAGGGTCCTCCAGTGGGACTTTGAGCGGCAGAGGCTGTGGGGTCTGCACCGGGGTTACGCTCTGCCTCTTCTTTTCCAGTGGGGGAGCCACAGGTGGCAAAGAGGGAGGATGCTTCTTTTTCTTCAAAGAGTCTCCTAGAAAGAGGAGAAACAGAAACACGTGATTGGCTGTTCCCACACACTAACCCAGCCAATAAGCAGGGAAGCTAGGCTGAGAGGCGGAGCCTTACTCTGATTGGCTGATATTAAGGTGGAGGCGGGATGAATGACCTATGACTGCGCTGATTGGTTCAGCCAGGTCTCCAGTGGGCCTCTTTTTAGGGACCCTCCCAAATGGTCCCTCGCTTACCCTTAAAGCTGCACAGGCAGCAGATGCACAGGTAGAAAAGCGCTGCCAGGAGCGCCAGGCCGAGTAGGGAGCCCAGGACGATGCCAGCAATGGCCCCTGGGCTCAGGGTGGGGCCTGGAAAAGACAGATAGAGGATACTTAGGAGCAGGAAGAACCAGAGTTGGATCCAAGTTTCCTAAGCTCCTAGTTCCAACTATTTTAGGACCCAAGAAAATGGGACCCCAGCCTCTCGATTCGTTTTGCATTTATTGAGTAACTGGGTGCGCCTGGCACTCTACCAGCTGGTAATGATCCATTGGTGAGAAACCCAGACACCTACTCTCATGGGGATTCATTTTTAGGGAAATCAGAAATGAATGCACAAATTAATAACCTAATTATGGGTTATGCTATGATGAAAACTAAATGTGCTATGACAGAAATAATGTGCTATCATAGACAGAGAGTCAATCTTCTGTAAAGACTCTTATTTCCAAATAAGGTCACATTCACAGGTGCTGAGGGTTAAGATGTCAATATAGCTTTTTGGAGGAGACACAATTCAACCAGTCAAGTGTAGATGAGCTCATTAGGGTGGGCCCGAACCCAACAGGGCTAGTGTCCATACAAGAAGAAGACAGAGGCATGCACGGGGATGGGGGGGGAGGGCGGCTGTGGATAGCTGGAGGCAGAGACCAGGGTGATGCAGCCACAAGCCAAGGAACCCCGAGGATTCAATCAAAGGATTGAAGGCCATTATCAGAAGCTGGAAGAGGCCAGCAAAGAATCTACCCGGAGTCCCAGAGTCCTCCATCAGAAGGAGGACTGCCAAACTGTGAGAGAGTATCCTTCTATCCGTCCAAGCCACCCGGTTTGTGGTCCTTTGTTAAAGGAGCCCCAGAAAATGGATACAAGCAGAAAAGGGGGATAAAACAAAAGACTAAGGGTGGCGGCCCAGGCGGCCCCAACTCACCAGCCTGGTAGACTTGGCTTTGTGATGGGGTCCCTGGCTGGCCCCCTAGCGTGGGCAGGATACGGAAGGCCCAGGTCCCGGGGTTCCAATGAGGAAGGGGCACCACGGCTGACCGCTCCTGAGGCCCCAGGCTGAGCAGGGTGATCCAGTCCCTGTAGGTGGTGGCTCTAGCCAGGTCAGGGCCTTCTGGTCGTGCCTGGACCTCAAAACCACTGATCAGGGCCCCGCGTTCCACATCCCAAGTCAGCACTGCTGCGTCCCGGGCTCTCTGCAGCCTCCACGAGGAGATGGAAGGTCCTGGGGGGTGGAAGGGGAGGCTAAGGTGGGCGCTGGATGTATGGGTCCTAGAGGGGAGAGGGAAAGGGGCTGCGGAGCTCGACTCATAGGTCCTGGGGGTAGAAGGTCTGGAGAGCCAGACTTCTAGGCCTACAAGAGGAAGGGACTGAGGGCTTGGACTCTTGGATCTGACGGAGAAGGGGCTGGGGGCCGAGCTTGAGGGAAGAGAGGCCTGGAGGACCTGGACTTCTGGGTTCTGGGAAAGGAATGGACTCACCAATGAGGGTGATCTGGTTGCCCCCGGCACCCAGCGCCCCGCTGCACAGCACAGAGTAATTTCCCAGGTCCCAATCCAGGCTGAAGTTGCTAATGAGGAGCCTGCGCCCATCTGGGCTGAGCCGCAGGCGACCCCCGCCTCCTGGGGCCACGGGCCGCCCTTCCCGGGCCCAAGATGCTCTGGATGGTGGAGGACAGCCAGTGGCCTCCAACGCCACCTCTGTCTCCCCAGATCGTGTTTCCTCCACTGCAGGACGCAGCAGCACCTCCCGAGGGGCCTCTGTAGGTAAAAGAAACCCAGGGAGTCCAGACCTGACCCTGGAGTCAAAGACCAAGTCCTGCCCCCTTTGGTGAAGCAAGGAGCTGTGAAACCCCAGCACTTTGGGCGCATAAGGAAGCACTGCCCGTCTCTCAGTCCGTCATCACCTGACTTCCTTAGCATGGACTTACTAGATACATTCTAATGGCCCAGGTCCCCGACTGGGGAACTCATATTATTCTTAGCCATTTATTGCTCTGGACAAGAAGGAAGATGTCAGCCCTCTTGCTGGATCCAGGAAAGAAATTGTGGCCCCTTCCCCTGCTTGAGGTATAGGGAAAACCTTGGTGCTTCTGCAGGGTTAAAGACAAAGGAAATCTCTTTTCCTGGAGTTAGAAGTCTGCCTTTCTCATTTCTTAAAGGAGCTAAAATTTATACCCCTTCCTGGGGACACAGGAAAGAAGTCCCACCGGCTCTCTCTCACCCGGGATGACAGTGCAGGTGCGCGTGGCCACCAGGTGGCGAGCGAGGCAGGTGACGGGGACGCCGATGAGCCGGGAGTGAGCGGGGACAGCCGCCTGGAGCGCAGACAGCGCCGGTCCTGCGCGGACGCCTTCGGGGAGACCCTGAAACTGCAGGGAGGCCGCGGGGACCCCACCGGGCCAGGAGCAGCGGAAGCGGAGGCTGCGGTCCCCCGGGCCGCCTTCCACTGAGCACTGTGGGGACCCCGGAGGCAGATCTGTGGAGCAGAGGGAGAGATCAGGGGGTCAGCCTCTCTCCCCTTGCCCCTCCAGCCCCTCCTCTCCGTGCGTTCACGCCAATCCCTCTTCACCTGGACACGCCCCCTAGGCGCCCCCTTTCCCAGAAACTCCCCGGCCGAGTGGGCAGCTGCAGCCCCACAGACGGCCCCTCTTTCCTAAGGGAACTACATCTTTGCACTGATTTATGCCACCCGCCCCTCTTCTAAGGTAACTCCGCCCTTTCTAGAATGGCCCCACTCCCGTTCTCTTATGACTCCTCCCCTTTCCCCAGGTTTTTTTTAAAAATATTTATTTATTTATTTTGAAAGAGAGAGCATGAGCAGAAGACGGGGAGAAGGGGAGAGAGAGGGAGAGAGAGAGAGAGGAGACTCCCAAGCCGGCTCTGCGCTGTCAGCACGAGCCCAAGGTGGGGCTAGATCTCACTAACTGTGAGATCATGACGTCAGTCGAAATGAAGAGTCGGTAGTTCAATTGGCTGGAACACCCAGGGGCCCTCAGGTAAGTTATTTGCTGATCCCACGTAACTGGTCCAAGCAACTGAAGCTCCTTCCCCTTCTGCCTCCACTCTTCACCATTTGATCCTCTTAATTTGTTGAGATTGTTCCTGGCCCGGAAATCTCTGGCCCGTCCCCTTTCTTGGCCTTTCTCACCCTACTCTGGACCTCCTTCAGGTCCTTGTTGGCTCCGCCCCTTCTCCCGGGCATCCCCGCCCCTTTTACGGGGCATCCCCCTCTCTCCCTTGCTGACCCCGCCCCTCCGCTGCGGCCCCGCTCCCTCCGCGTACGCAGCTCGGTCCCGCCCCAGCGGCTCACCTGCCACCGTGAGGTTGAGCAGAGAGCGGCGGCGGTGGCCGGTGCGCGGGTTCGTGGCGAGGCAGGCGTAGGCGCCGGCGTGGCCCGGCCCGACCGCGGGCAGCTTGAGACGCGGGCCAGCGGGCACCGCGGCCTCCGTCGGGTCGGCCAGGCTCCACGCGATGTCGGCGGGCGGCCGCGAGGCGGCGGTGCAGCGCAGGGTCACGTTACTGCCCGCTGTGACATAAAGGGCGGGGGTGGCGTCGCGGTCCGAGGAGACCTTGATGACAGGCGGATCCGGGCCGTCTGGGTGGAGGAAGGGGTGGGAACCGGGAGAGCTGGGGTCACCTGGGACTCCGCCACGACCCTCGAGGACTGGACCTCCAACAACCCCCTCCTCCCCAGGGAGTCGGGAGCCAGAGCTCCCAGATCCCAGTCCCTGACCGGAGGCGTACCCCGACTCACAGAAGACACTGACGTCAGCCGCAGCCTCCGCGTGGCCGAAGGGGCTGCGGACGCGACAAGTGTATCGGGCGTGGTCGCTGCGCACAGGGTGCCCGATGAGCAGCTGGTCGCCCTCTCTGCGGATCCGGGGTGGCTCCGCTCCCTCAGGGTCCGCTGCCTCCAGGGTGCGTCCGTCCCGACTCCAGCTCAGCTCCCCGCGACCCGGGCCCCACCCCATGCAGCGCAGCCGGAGCTCGGCCGCCCCCTCCTCTATCTCAGGGGCCTCAGGCTGCACAGACAGCTGGGGCAGGGGCTCTGGGAGAAGAGGAATGGACTCAGGACCGGTCCCTGGCCCTCTCATCCCCTAGATCCAGGACTCCAGGTCCTGGCCTCCCCACACCCAGAGCTTTCCGGCCCCAAGCCCAGGATTCCTCCTCCTCACCGACCCATGAAGTCCGAGTCTCCCCCACGCCATCCCTTCCCCTGCTTTCTCCTCTGAGACCCACATTTCCAAGCCCCCAGGAGTCTTGATTCTCAGGCCCAACTTCTCTCAAGAACCCCTGTCTTGGCCCCAAGCCTCTATTATCCTTCCTCCCTCCAGCCCAGAAGTCCTCTCTCCCCTGTCCAGGGACCCCTTCCTCAGGGGAGAAAAAAGCTCAGACAGCAGTGACCTGCCCAAAGGCCTGCACTCTGGACCTCAGTGCCCACTTACCATACACACCCACCGTGAACTCCCGAATCTGCCGGGAGACCCCAGCTCGGATGACCTCAGCAGTGTAGACCCCAGCATCCTCTAGCTGCGCAGAGGCAAGTTCCAGGCCCCCTTGGGTCTGGTCAAATCGCAAGCGGTCCCGGTGAGCGGGATCCAAGCTGATCAGGGGGGCCCCCGGCCCCAGGCCTCCAGCTGCGAGCACCTTGGAGCCTCGGCGCCAGACCACCAGAGCAGGAGGGCCAAGGCTGGGTACTGGAACCAGAGGGAGCTGGATGGTGGTCCCCACTAGCACTGACAGAGGCCTCCCCACTTGCTGGGGGAAGCTTCCCACTGGGTGGGCTACTACAGTTACTTTGGATTCGGGATTCTGGGCAGAGATTTCAAGATCCGGGTCCTCAAGGGAGAATTGTGAATCTGGGGTCACAACGTCAGTGTCCGGGACTTGAGCAGAAATGTTTGCAGCTGGGGTCTTAACCAAGGAGGGCTCTGAGTCTTCCGCAGGAACTTGAGAACCCAAGGTGTCAGAAAATACTTCGGAGCCAGGGACTTCAGCGAAGGTAGGATCCAGGCTCAACTTTTGGCCCTCAGCAGAAACGTTTGACCAGAAGGGCCGAGGCACATCGTTAAAATTCAAGGCCTCAGGAAACTGTGTGGGATGAGGGACAGCGGCAGTGGTTTTGGAACCTGGAGACTGATCTGGAAATTTCCAGCTGGGGGGTTTGATGGAGACTTTCAAACCTGGGCCTTGGGAAGAGCTTTCGGAGTCCAAGGAGAGATTGGTTTGCTGAACTCCAGAAGAGGCTCTGTGGGCGAGGACCCCTGCTCTGGAGGCTGCAAGGAGAGGAGGGGGGCATCTGGGGGGGCTGCCAAGAGGAGAGGGGGGACTGGTGGGAAGAGGCTGAGCAGGGAACTTACCCAGGAGCAGGCAGAGCAGCAGAGCCGGTGAGGTGTCCATGGTGCTGACCGCACCCGTGAGGACACTGGAGTGAGACTCCAGGGCCAGCACCTGTGCCTCCCCGGTCGACAAGTCCGACAGGCCTGGTAGCTTCCTGGGCGGGGAAGGAAGCCAGACCCAGAGGGAGGTGCCAGGGTTCCCCACCCCCACTGGCACCCCCCCACCCCCAATCTAGTGGCAGAGCCAGCCATCCTCACCCCACTGGTCCTCATCAGCCGGTCCCATCTGATCCCTGCACTCCCCACACCTAAGGTGAAGATGGCGAGAAAAGAGTCCCAGCGGAACGTGGTAGCAAACCTGTGGGGAAGGAAACCAGGACGACCTCCTGGAGGAGGGTGAGGTGACCCTTCAGAGAGCCCCACCTTTGATGGCCTAGGCCTCAGTTCAGGCTTCCTCCTCCTCAGCCTCTGGCCTCGAGTCCACTCTGTCCTGCCTACAACCTCAAATACCTGCATTTGACCCTGCTCCTACTCTGCCCCAACTCCTCCCATGGCTCCCTGCTACCCTCAGAACCAAGTCTCAATTGGCTCTCTCTCACCCAGTCACCTCTCCGGAGACCCATAGCTGCATCTCTGTTCCCCCCGGGGTCTCAAATGCCCTGCATCTCACTAAACTCATCTTCTCTCCAACACAACCCCCTTCCTGGGCTCTCCGTCTCAAGTGCGGTTCCTCCACCTATGCAGAGGCTGGGGGGGGCTGCTTCCCACCTCTCTCCCCTCCCCTCCTGCTCTGCCCCCTGAATCTCTCTGGCCCACCCTCTGTCTGGGTTCCCGCTGGCCAGGCCCTAGCACAGGCCCCATCCTCTCCCCTGCCTCCTCCCTCCAAGAATGCCAGTGGCACTCTGCCAGTGCCAGTCCGTGGATTGGCACATGACCCCTCTTTCTGCCCCTGCCCCTCCCGCGACTCCCCTGTGCCCTCAGGAGACATCCAAGGACCCTTCCAGACCCTGAGTGGCCCAGACCCACCGGCTCCAGCCACACTCCCCACCCTCTCACTCTTTGTATAGCCTGCCATTCTTATGCCCCATCTCTCCCCTCCCAGATTTGTAGGCTGTCTCCTCTGCCTGGAATGTTCCGCTCACTCCCTTGCCACGCCCCCCCCCAACTTGTCCTGCAGCCTCACTTAATTAAGAATCATAACAATAATTACCACTTCTCCCAGGCCAGGGACCACGCGAAATGCTTCCCAGGCATTATCTGGCCGAACACTTCCCAACGCCCTGTGAGCTAGGTGTCATTATCCTCGTGTTATAGGAGAGGATAGGAGAGGGGTAGGAGACAATGGCTCAGAGAGGTCAAGGGACCTGCAGGAGGTTGCACAGCCAGAGAGAGGAGCTGGGCTTTGGGCTCAGGATGCTCAGACTGCTCACTCCTTCAGAAAGCTATTACCCCTTGGGCACCTGGGTGGCTCAGTCGGTTAAGTGTCCAATTTCGGCTCGGGTCATGATTTCACAGTTCGTGGGTTCGAGCCCTGCAAGGGCTCTGTGCTGACAGCTTGGAGCCTGGAGCCTGCTTCCGATTCTCTGTCTCCCTCTCTGTCTCTACCCTGCTCGTGCTCTGTCTCTCTCTGCCTCTCAAAAACAAACATACATACATACATACACACATACATAAAACATTAAAAAAAAAAAAAACCAGAAAGCAAGCAAGCCACCACCGCATGCTGGGCTCAGGACCCCTGTTCCCATCAGTCCTCTGAGCTTATGCAGGGAGTTCTCACCATCCTGATGGTAATGACAATGGCAATGCTATAGTGAGCCCTTTCTGTGTGTGACGTGTGGTTCCGGAGCTGCTACATTAATTCCCTCAAGACCTAATGGGGAAGTTTGTAGCTTAAAGATGCCTGCAAATTCCTCCCTTACGGAGCCTACGTCCCCGCCCCGTGGATCCAGTAGCTTCTGACGAGGGCAGGAGTGATCCCAGGCCAGTGTCTGCCTGGAGGCCCGACCCGGGCGGTAGAATCCACTTCACGTGTCACAGAACACTCCCTCCTGGAACCCGGCCAGGCCGTGAGGCAGGTCGAGCAGCCCCTCCGGGAGGAACCGTGGCCCCTGGTTGACAGCTCAAGCCCCCCAACCCTGGCCAGCGTGCGGGCCACATAACCGGGCCATCTGGGATGTCGATGCCCAGGCCCCACTTGAGACCCCAGCTGACGCTCTCCTGCCAAGCCCTGCCCAGGCCTCAGATTTGTGGGTAAAATAAATGATTGTTGGTTTAAGTCAGTGACTTTTGGGGTGGTTCTTTATGCCACATCAGCCAACCAGAACACAAGCATTATTACTAACGCCACCTGAGGGAGGAGGAAGTCTGGGCTCGGACAGTAGGAACTTGCCGGGGCCTCAGGATCCAGATCCCAAGCCCTTAACCACTCCACTAAGCTCTTACTATATTGATCAGCCAGATGAGGAAATGGAAACTCAGAGATACAAGGTAACTCACTCAAGATTCCCACAGCTGGGGGGCGCCTGGGTGGCTCAGTCGGTTGAGCGTCCGACTTTGGCTCAGGTCATGATCTCACAGTTCATGGGTTTGAGCCCCACGGCGGGCTCTGTGCTGACAGCTAGCTCAGAGCCTGGATTTGTCTTTGCAGTCTGTCTCTCCCTCTCTCTGTCCCTCCCCTATTCACACTGTCTGTCTCTCTCTCTCAAAAAATAAATAAAACGTAAAAAAAAAATTTAAGATCCAACAGCTGGGAAATGTGAGAGAGGGTCTGAAATCACTGAGATTGGGGGTGCCTGGGGTGCTCCTACCGTTAAGCATCTGACTCTTGATTTCGGCTCAGGGCACGATCTCATGGTTCATGGGATCCTGCCAGAGTCGGGCTCTGTGCTGTTAATACAGAGCCTGCTTGGGATTCTCTCCCTCCCTCTCCGCCCCTCCTCCGTGGGCGAGCATGCATGTGCGCACTCTCTCTCTCTCTCTCTCAAAAATAAATAAACTTTAAAAAAATAAAATAACAAAATCAGAATCTGACTCCAGGCCCCAGCTCCACATTCCCACTTGAAGTGTTGTTTGTCTGTGTCGCCAACCAGAACCAGAACTTCCTGCCTCCTTGTCACCTGTGCCCTGGGTCTCAGCAGGCCCCTGGCACCTGTGAGTCCCCAGCAAAAACTCTGCAATCTGACTCCCCCTTCGCTGACATGTGTCTTTCAGGAACTCAGCTAAGATGCCATCTCCCCGGGAAGTCTCTGACCCCACATTCCACGTCAGAAGCTCCAGGTGGGCTCCCAAGTGCATGGTGTCACCTCTGCTTACAGCCGGTTCCGCCCATGTCCATCCCTCCCCCACTCCCTCCCCCAACATGGAACCTTCTTAGGGACTGGATGTGACTCACCTGGGTCCCTGGTGTCACCCAGCACTGGGCCTGGCACGCAGGAGACTTAAGTAAATGTCTGTTGAATGAATCAAAGAACAGGTCTCCACCGAATGAGTGAACAGAGACAGTCGTCGGGAGGGTCATAGTTTTATTGCTGAGTTTCAGGGAAGGGGCTCAAATCCGCCCAATCTCCCTCAGCTTGGCCACCAGGTCCTCCGTGGTCTCCACCTTGACGCCGGCCGTGCGCTGGGGCGGGTCCTCCACACTAACCACCGAGAGCTTGGAGGTCAGGTCCACGCCCAGGTCTCCGGGCTTGATGACCTCAATCTTCTTTTTCTTGGCTTTCTGCACAAGGGCAGCCACAGTTCACAGGGCTGCGGAAGCCGAGGCCCTCCCTTCCCCGCCCCATCCCCAACCCCTACCCACCAGGCCCACGCCTCAGAACCAATCCCATTGCCCGAACTTGTTTGGGCCTTCCCACTAGCCAGACACACGTGACCTCTTACAGGGCCCAGTATAGGTAACTGTGTTGGCGAGCGTGTACTGGGAAGCCCTTCACTGGATGAAATGGACTGGAAAACCCAACCTTCTGGGAGAAAGAGCAGCTCAATGGGCTTTTGGCCGGCCGACCCACAGACCCCACCCTTCTGAGAGGACCCACTGAACTCTCCCTGTGGGCTGAGATAACTCACTGAACGCATCCTATTGTCTGAGATTATCCACTCTAGCCTTCCTATTGGCTGAGACGATCCACTGTACCCTTCCTATTGACTGAGACGATCCACTATACCCTTCCTATTGGCTGAGATGGCACGCTAAACTCTCCCTATTGGCTAAAATGACCCAATAAACGCATCCTATGAGCCGTGGCGAACAGTGAACTCTTCCTTTCAGCAAGGTGCCGATCCCTTCCAGGGATGAGAAGTTCCTGGGCCCGCAATGCGCTCACCCATCCCCCCGCCCCACCCCCCTGCAGTGCGCTCACCCATCCCCGGGCCTGCAGTGCGCTCACCCATCCCCGGGCCGGCAATGCGATCACCCACCCCCTGGGGTCCGCAGTGAGCTCACTCATCCCCGGGCCCGCAGTGCGCTCACCCACCCCCGGGCCCGCAGTGCGCTCACCCATCCCCGGGCCCGTAGTGAGCTCGCCCATCCCCGGGCCCGTAGTGAGCTCGCCCATCCCCGGGCCCTCGGTGCCGCCTCTGCTAGGCACTCACCATGATGTTGGGTAACGTGGCATAGCGAGGTTCGTTGAGCCGCAGGTCGGCGGTCACCACCGCAGGCAGCTTCAGGCGCAGGGTCTCCAGGCCCCCGTCAATCTCCCGCTCCACTTTCACCTTGTCCCCCTCCAGTGTCACCTGGGAGGCGAATGTGCCCTGAGGAGATGGGAGGGTGGGTGAGGTTAATTCACCGCAGGCACAGAGCAAGGAGAGTGCATGCGCAGGTGAGCCAATGAATGAGAGAACAGAAGAGGGTCCCACAAGGTAAGCCATAGACATCAAGTTCATAAACAGGAGGAAGCCACAGAACGGGAATCTCAAAAATCTAAGGGAGGGTCCCTGTACTTTCACTGGGAGCCAGTGTGTAGGTCTTAATGACCTGAACCTGCCAGTTAGGTTCCTACCTATTATTAACCTACCTTAATAATGATGAGCACGCATTGAGGGTAAACAGCTTATGTGCCCTAAGTCATCAGGCCCTCATGGGAACTCCGTGAGATAAACGCTATTATCCCCACCTTACAGATGAGGAAAATTGAGGCAGAGGGAGGCTCAGACATGTGCTCGCTGTCACGCAAGAGCTGGCAGTCTGGCTCTAGGCTCCATGTCATGCTCCCACTACCCATTCCGTCCCCAGGAGCTCCCTGAGAGGCCCCTCTGCGGGGCTAACAGCCTCCCTGTGCTCGCCTTGACCCTAGAAACATCCGCTGGGACCCCACCCTCGTTGTCTAGCCAGGCTGCTTCTTCACTGGACAAATCTTTCAAGTCTCAGCTGGGATGTCCGGTCACTCATCCGAGCCCCCCAGCAGCCAGCCCTGGGGGTGCACGACGAACATGACCAACAAGGCCCTGGTTTTCATGGGCAGGAAGACTGCTGGGAACCAAGTAACTGGTGGCCAAGTAATAACGGTAGTCGCCGGACTCTGAGCACGTGAAATGTGGCTCGTGTGACTGAGGGATGGAAGTTTTCATCTTACTTACTTTTTAAAATGTGTCTAAACAGGGGAGGGACAGAGGGAGGAGGAGAGAGAGAATCCCAAGCAGGCTGTCAGTGCAGAGCTGGATGTGGGGCTCGATCCCGTGAACCGTGTTACGTACTTAATTTCAATTTAAAAACTGATGAGCCAGATACGTTACCCTGATGTGTACGTGTGTCAAAGTTGACCAAACTGTACACTTCACAAACGTGCAGTTTACGGTAGGTCACTTACATGTCAATAAAAAGCTATTAAAAAAAAATAGGGCGCCTGGGTGGCTCAGTTGGTTAAGTGGCCGACTTCAGCTCAAGCCTGGTCTCACCTTTCATGGGTTCCAGCCCCACATCAGGCTCTGTGCTGACAGCTTGGAGCCTGGAGCCTGCTTTGGATTGTGTCTCCCTCTCTCTCTGACACCCAAAACCCCCCCTTGCACTCTGTGTGTGTCTCTCTCTCAAAAACAAATAAACATTAAAAAAAAAAAAAAAAGATAGTCCATGCCATCACTGGAAAACTTTTTTTTTTTTTTGAGAGACAGAGAGAGACAGTGCAAACAGGAGAGGGTCAGAGAGAGAGGGAGACACAGAATCTGAAGCAGGCTCCAGGCTCCAAGGTGTCAGCACAGAGCTCGATGCAAGGCTCGAACCCACAAACCGTGAGATCATGACCTGAGCCAAAGCCAGACGCTTAACCGAATGAGCCACCCAGGCGCCCCATGGAAAACTCTCAAGTCTGTTTGGAACAATTTGGGTATGTGAAACTACATTTTCAACTGTGAATTTTAGGAATCTAAATTATTTCTGATGGAAATTCAGCATCTGAATGGAGATACACCGTAGATATAAAATCCACACTGGAGGGGCGCCTGGGTGGCTCAGTCAAGTAAATGTCCAACTCTTGATTTCAGCTCAGGTCATGATCTCACGGTCTGTGAGTTCGAGCCCCATCTTGGGCTTTGTGCTGACAGAGCAGAGCCTGCTTGGGATTCTCTCTCTCTTCCTCTCGCTCTGTCCCTCCCCCACATGCATCCTCTCTCTCTTAAAATATAAACTTAAAAAAAAAAAAGATAAATAAATAATAAATAAGATAAATAAAATCCACTCTGGATTCTGAAGATGTCATACAAAAAGAAAAAGAATGTGAAATATCTCAGGAGTTTTTATATTGATCATATGTTGAGATGATAATATCTTAGATCTTAGGTTAAATAAATGTTATTGCAATTCACTTTGCCTGTTTCTTTTTACTTTTTTAATCTGGCTGTGAAAAATGCCAAATTACCTAGGTGCTCATGTCTCTATTGGACTGGCAGAGGTGGAGAGTGGGGATTCTGGAACCGAGGAGGGGACACGAGGATTGCACACAGGGATGCGTAAGGAAGGCCTCTCTAAAGAGGTAATAGCTGAGCACAGACCTAAAGGAGAGAGTGGGAAAGCCATGAGGCAATCTGAGGGAACCGTGTTCTAGGCTGCGCAAGTGCAAAGGCCCTGAGGCAGGGATGCGTTTGGTGTGGCTGGTGAGTGATCGGACTGAAGACAGAGCACCAAAGGCCCGGATAAGGCCTGGTGCCCTGGCGGTGCACCTGCCGGCAGGAGTAGCCATCCTTACATATGCCTTCCTCCAGAAAGGCAGGGACAATGGTGGCCCTGTTCTAAGCCCGCAGGCCCAGCCCCCAGAAGACACTCCCCATTCCATCCTCACCTGTGGCCAGTCTAGAAATCCAGCGGTCATCTGCCCCGTCTGGTTACAGTCATCATCGATGGCCTGAGTGGAGAAAGAGAGAGGACTATATGACAATGGGCCTCTGTCCAGATGGGGGTTGACAAACATTTTCCAACAATGCGGTCTCTGTCACAGCTCCTCCACTCTGCCGTGGTAGTGCACAAGAGCCATAGACTGAAATGTGCCTGTGTGAAGCAACAAGAGTTGTGGTGTTCCAATAAAACTTTATTTATAAAATCACCAGTGGCCAGGACCTGAGCCAGGCACACAAGCAGGATCTGGGCCAATGAGAACTATCCCCGACCCTAGTGATTGGTTCTGGGATCGGTACTTGACTCAAGCTGGACCAATGAGCAGTCAGCTCTGGAAGTGTTCTTGGAGCCTTTGGGAAAGAGGCTCTTTACTTTCTGCTGAGGTTTCTAGGCTCCTGGGAGGTGGGCCTGGAGATGCAGAGAGTAAAGACAAGGTAGAGGAGCAGAGCCTAGAGCTGCCATGTGATGCTGGATCAAGCCATGCCTGAAGCTTGTTATATGAGCCAACAGTTCACTTTTTGGCTTCTGCCAGTTTGATTCTGACCTTGCCACCTACAACAAAGACTGTCCTGACCCAGTTTATCCTGCGTCTTCCCAGTTGGAGGCCCTGGCCGCAGAAACTGTCCCTGACAACCAGGGCAGGCAGGACATGAGTCTGCGACCCACCAGAGAATGGAGGGGGCGTCGAGAGGCCATGATGCCAGCCCCAGTGTCCTGGGGAGCTGGTGAGAGACCTGGGTCCCCAGACCCCTGAGCCCTACCCAGACTGTGCCTTTATGGCCCGTTCTCTGGTTAGGCCCCCTGCCTCAGCTCACTGACTTATACTCATTCCCTTGCTGTCGGTCATCTCGTTTTCCACAGCCTGGCATGCACAGGGCTGGGCAGGACACCCAACATCCTATATAGACTCATCAGCCTCTGCCTCTCCCCAGGGACCGATCCAGCCTGCTGGGATCCCTGCCTCTTCCCACCAGGGCCCTGGCTGTCCTCTGAGACTCCCAGGCCTTCCCGGTGCCCTGTCTGATCCCTCAGTCTCTGACATTCTTTCTCAGCCTCCCTCCCTAAGCCTCTGCCCCTAGATCTCTCCCCTCCCACTGCTGTCTGCCTGGGGCTCTTCTGAAGATCCTCTGCCCCTCCCTGGGTGAGGCCACATTGTCTGTCTCAAATGGGAGGGTGTGGGCAGGCTACCCAAAGGAAGGCTGTCACCTGCCCAGTCTCGGGTGCGGGTGCCACATGGGGGGCAGCGTTCTAGTTCAATGTTAGCCCCCAAGCTCCTCCCCAAACCCTGTCCTCCAGTCTCTCCCCTTCTAGTCTATTCCTCATGGCCTCAGTTCTTCCAGAACTTTCCTCTCTGTCCCTCCTAGCCAGACCGCAGCACTGCCTTTACCTCCTTCCGCACCCCCTCAACTCCCTGCAGCTCAAGCGCTGCTCCTCCAGCCACAGGTCTCTCTGTTCTGTCCCATCAAGCCTCCTGTTTCCCCCATACAGACCCCCAGGGCTATGATGCACCCCCCACCCTCAAGGACCCTGCCCAGCCTGGTCCCCTGCAGCCTCAGCTCCTGCCATACACCCCCCCCAAGTCCTGAGCAGGGATGACCAGGGGGTGGGGGGAGGGGCCGGGCACACTTACCTGCTTGCCCAGCAGCACCAGGTCCACCTTCTCCTTCTCCGCCAGCTTGGCCAGGACCCGGGCCACCTGCAGGGGCCCCAGGCGATCCGCCTCCGCAGCTGGCACCTCCACGTGGATGCCTCGGTCCGCGCCCATGGCCAGAGCCGTGCGGATGGTCTCCTGCCAGGAGAAGGGGCTCCACTGGCTTGTAGCCTCGGGGGGTGGGGGGGGCCAGGAGCCTGGTCCCCGGCCCGTCCCTCCTCAGACCCCTCCTCCCTCAGACCGGGGACTCAGGGCCCAGCCCCCTCTCCCACCTGGCACTGGGCGGGCCCGCAGCTGACGGCGATGACCTCTTTCACCAGCTTCTTCTCCTTGAGCCGCACGGCCTCCTCCATGGCGATCTCACAGAAGGGGTTCATGGAGTGCTTCACGCCGTCGGTGACCACGCCCGTCTTGTCAGGCTTTACCCGGATCTGCCCGGCCGGGAAGGAAGGGCCAGGGTCAGGGGATGGGCACGACAGGCAAAGGGGCAGGGCCTTGCCCAGGGTCCCACAGGCAGGTGGAGGCCCACCTTCTCATTGCGCCATTCGGACATGCGCTAAGCACCGGGGACACCTGACATCTCGTCCTGCTCTGTCACTGCTCTGCTCCTTGGGCCTGAAAGCATGTTTCTCCAAGTTGCGTTTACCGTAACCCACGGTGAGAAATACATCTCATGATGCTCCGGAGCATATGACTAATATGTCACATATACTTGTAGATAAATAGGAATGCCGCCACCATGTGAGGCTGGCTGAACAATACTTACCCTTGCTTTGTACACCGTCCCCTGACATTTTCTTTTAATTTTTTTTAATGCCTTATATTTGAGAGAGAGAGAAAGATGGCTTGCGAGTGGGAAAGGGGCCGAGAGAGAGGGAGACACAGAACACGAAGTGGGCTCCAGGCTCTGAGCTGTCAGCGCAGAGCCAATGCGGGGCTCGAACCCACGAACCGTGAGATCATGACCTGAGCTGATGTTGGACGCTTAACTGACTGAGCCCCCCAGGCACCTCCCCCACCATACTTATTTAGATTTCCTATCAATCTTCTCTCTCCTGGAATGTCAAGTCCCTGAGGACGGATATTTCTGTCAGCGCTGTTCACGACTGGGCCTGGAGGCCTCGGGAAGAACCTGTCGGATGCCAGCGTGAGAACCTGCATCAGAACCACTCAGACGCTTATAGGGGTGCCTGGGGGGCTCAGTCGGTTAAGCATCTGGCTTCGGCTCAGGTCATGATCTCACAGTTCGTGGGTTCCAGCCCCGAGTCGGGCTCTGTGCTGACAGCGAGCTCAGAGCCTGGAGCCTGTCTTCGGATTCTGTGTCTCCCTCTCTCCCTGACCCTCCCCTGCTCGCACTCTCTCTCTGTCTCTCAAAAATAAATAAAAGACATAAAAAAAAAAGGAAGCTCTTCTTTAAAAAAATAAATAAATAAATAATGAGGTTTTATAAATCAATGGAGATGCGTCAGCATGAAGCTTCCGGTCTGTCTCTTAAAGACTCGAACTGTTAACCTTCAACAGAAACAGCCCGGACCCCGGGAGGCATCGATCGGCCCCAAGGGCTCTACGTGTATTAACTCATGCGACTGTCCTCACAGCCTAGGAGGTCAGTCACTGCCATTACCATCCCTCTTGTACTGATGGGGCCACCGAAGCACAGAGAGGCCCAGCGCCTTGCCCAGGACCACGCCGCCAGGAGGTGGCAGGACCAGGGGCCGAACTCCAAGTCTGACTTGGGAATCGTGAGACGGGCCCTCAAGAGGTAGGAGACCCCGTTCTACCATCCGTGGCCCACGACACAAGAGCAGGTGATTATAAAGTGACTTCTGAAAGCTGCCCCTGAGCTCTTGACAGAGCTCAGGGACTTCTCTGTGGTTCTGTCCCCTAAGTCTTGTCCATCGAGCGAGTCACTCTCGGGCTTTGGGCAGAGGACAGAGCGACCAGGACAGCCAAGCCAGCCGGGGAGATGGTGGCCAGGGAGTGATGCCCCGTAACCAATGACCAAGGCGGTGGTCAGTGCTCTGAGACCCTTCCACGGGAGATGGTATGTGGGGCAATATCCTCACGGAGGTGACTTGTGTGACCTGTAGGAAGAGGAGCGGAAGGAACGAGGAGAAGGCCACGTGCTCCCAGAACCGAGGCACACGGGACTGGCTGGGGTAAGGCCCAGAGATGGAAACAGGTTTTCTGGGGCCTGAAGTTTCCGTCCTTTGGAAGATCTTTTTTCAGAAAATGCAGCTGGGGCACGTGGGTGGCTCAGTCAGTTAAGTGTCTGACTCTGGCTCAGGTCATGGTCTCACAGTTCGTGAGTTCGAGCCCCACATAGGGTTCGCTGCTGTCGGCATGGAACCTACTTTAGATCCTCTGTCCCCTTCTCTCTGCTCCTGTGCTCTCTCTTAAATAAGACACTTAAAAAAATAAATAAATATTGGGGTTCCTAGGTAGCTTAGTCAGTTAAGCATCGAACTTTGACTCAGGTCATGATCTCACAGCTCATGGGTTCGAGCCCCGCATTGGGCTCAGTGCTGACAGCTCAGAGCCTGGAGCCTGCTTCGGGTTCTGTGTCTCCCTCTCTCTCTGCCCATCCCCTGCTGGTGCTCTGTCTCACTCTGTCTCTCTCTCTCAAAAATAAATAAACATTAAAAAAATAAAAAATAAAAAAAATTAAAAAAAATAAGAAAAATATGAATCAATTAATTAATTTAAAAAAGAAAATGCATATCAAATCATGAATGCAAAATTGACTCAGTCTCTCCCCGGGCCTTGAAAGAAACTCTGAAGGGTTACAGCCTCATCGGCCTCAGGGAAAGCGCAGCCCTGGCCAGAACTGAGGGTTACTGGGTTGTCAATGCCTTCTGATTAATGTCCTGGACACACAGTCACAGACGTGCACACGGACACACACGGAGTATAGCATCTGCTTCTGAACAAATGCGTTCCTAGTACTACCAATAATACTCACCGAATGCCAGCCAACTCTTACCATGAGCCAGGCACTATTCTTTTTTTCTTTTTTAGTGGTTGCTTATTTTTGAGAGAGAGAGACACACACATACAGAGTGCAAGGCGGGGAGGGGCAGAGAGGGGGAGACACAGAATCCAAAGCAGGCTCCAGGCTCTGAGCTGTCAGCACACAGCCCGATGTGGGGCTCGAACTCACAAACCGTGAGATCATGACCTGAGCAGAAGTCCAACGCTCAACCCAGGTGCCCCCTGGCCAGGCACTATTCTAAGGGCTTCTTCGATCTCCACTGCCACCTGATCTCCACTGCCACCCAATTCAGGAGGAGGAGGCTCAGAGTGGTTAGGCAGCTCCCCCAAGGTCACACAGCAGGAAGCCGACCCAGGAGGCTTGGCCTGGAGTTGGTGCTGAACATTCTTGTGAGGTAACCAATGTCTAAGACAGCAGTGTCTACAGCAGACAGACTCTCCTGACCCTGGAGCTGGAATTCTGGAAGGAGAGACAGACACTAGAGAGAACAATCAGTAAATGAGACAGGATTACAAAGAGATAAGAGTATGGGTGAAATCACAGCAAGGGAGGAGGCAGGGACAATGGGGGCCGCAGCTTCAAGTCAGTGTCCAGGGCAGGCCTCCCAGAGAAGGTGACGTGAGAGCCAAGACTGGAAGGAGGTGGAAAGGCCACGCTGAGAACAGAGTGTGTAAGACCTGGCATCCACCCCAAGGAGCCACCGATCTGGGGGGCCGGGGGGACACCTGGGTGAACCGAGGATCCCAATTCAGTGTGGCAGCAGAGCTGAGAGAGGCAAGCCCAGGGGGCTGCAGGGGAGTCCAAGGACACATCAAGGAACATGAGAGGGAGGAGGCGGAGGCGGGGGGGGGGGCCTCCTGGAGGAGGAGGATACCAAAGAAACCCTGACAGGTCAGCGATGGGCAGGACAAGGGAGGTACAGCTGGAGAGGGAAGGGTGCCCAGGCAGAAGGCACAGTGGGGACAAAGGTCCCAGCCAAGAAGGGGCCTCGTCCGTCAGGAAAGATAAGGAGGGAGCTATGGGGGCACAAGGGGTAAGGAAGGGACAGGGCTCCGTAAACGGTGGGACAGGGGCCAAGGCCCGACCACGAAGGGTCTTGAACCCCAGGCTGGGGGGCTGGGACTTTGTCCTGAGGGTGGTGGGAGCCTCAGGGCAGCTCCAGGTTCGGGAAGCTCTGGGAGGCGGGGAGAGGACCGACCAGAGGGACAGGACACAGCTGATACCCCCTCTTCGTTCTCTCATTCAGCGCACCCGTGCCAGGCGCCGTGCTGGGTGCAGCTGGGACCCAAAGCCCGTCAAACTGGGGCCTGCCAGGTCAGGGAGACAAATGACCCAGGCATTGCAGGCCACGGAGACCAGGGCCCGGGGCGGAAGGAGACCCAGGGGGCGGCAGAGCCCCAAGGAACAGTTAGAGATGGGAGGAGACCAGGAGGGCAGGTCCCAGGACCCAGAGCAACGTCCCTGCCATCTGCTGTCATCAAGCCTCCAAGCCGCTGAGTGAAAAGGGAGGAGCAGAGACCAGAGCAGGTCTTGCCTGCATGTGGATTCTGACTGTGGCCACCCGGAGCGGGGTGACCTGGCAAGTAACAGAACCTCCACGGGCCTCAGTGTCCTCACCTGTCCAATGGGATTAAAAATAATACCTAGGGGCACCTGGGTGGCTCAGTCGGTCAAGCATCTGGCTTCGGTTCAGGTCATGATCTCACAGTTCGTGGGTTCGAGCCCTGCATCGGGCTCTGTGCTGACAGCAAAGCTCAGAGCCTAGAGCCTGCTTCAGATTCTGTATCTCCCTCTTTCTGACCCTCCTCTGCTCGTGCGGTCTCTGTCTCTCAAAAATAAATTTAAAAACATTAAAAAATTTTTTTAAATAATACCTAGCGCCTACTGAAAGCACTGAATGGGTTAGTCTCTGTCAAGGACTTGGAGTCCTGCCCCTTTGTAGTAATCACTCACTACACATGAGCAGTACGGTCACTGAAGTTTCCATGCCAAGTGCGGCTGCCGGGACCTCCTCCCCAACCGCTCCCCAAGCTGGCGGGGGCCCTGGTTTCATGCACCCCAAGGCCTGTGACAAGCTAGGCCCTATGATGGGCAATGCTGGGGACAAAGGTGGAATCCCAGTCTGATGGTGGGACACACATAGATGGGCAGTCACCACCTTCAGTCTGCTTTAAGCCAAGTAATAGGAGACACTGGCCTGAGAGGCTGTGTCCGATTCACCTCTGTCCAGACCAGCTTCTCTCTGGGGACAAGCCAGGCCCTCAGGGACACTTCCCCCCTCCCTCCCCCAGCCCTCTCATGGAGAATGAGAGCCATTCCACCAACTGGAACGGGATTCCATCTCCAGCAAACACTTCTCCCTCCCTTCCTAGCAGGAGCCTCCTTGCTCACCCTGAGTGCGGCTATGCAGAGTAAAAGACAAGTTTCTGGGCTCCCACAGCGCCCTGTACTGGAATAATCAACAGAGTGTGCAATGCAGGCTAAAGATTAAAGTGTGGCTTGTGTGCAAAGCACTGGTTGGATTGTGGAGTCAGACAGATCTGGAGCGGAAATCTCAGCTCTATCCCAGCCCAGGTGAGTGACCTCTCTGTGCCTCAGTTTCTCCATGTGTTATATAGGGGCCATGACACCGCCAGCAGGTAAGAAATAGAGAAGTAACTCGCACCGCACACAATTATTAAGACAGTGAGTCCAGAACTCAGAAAAGGGAACTTCACAGTCCTTGATCTTTGCCCTCAGGTGTGACTTTGACTTTTGGGGGAAGAGCGGCAGAGATCAGAGGTACAAGAAGACTTCCCATACAGTGACCCCGGAAGCACACGGCCGCGGGGTTCGGGGAGGTTGGGGGGGCCCGGTCACCTTCACAGCGAAGTCGATGACCCTCTTGACAGCCACGAGCGCACGCAGCTCCGCCATCTTTCTGCTTCTGCCACCTGCCGGGTCAATTGGCACACTCTCCTACTGGAACCAGACGTCCCGCCTCCCTGCGCCCCTTCTCCCGGCCCCTCTCTGCGCCTGCGCCCCACGCCGCCAGCCAGTCAACCGCCGTGGTGTCCGCCTCCGCCCCAATAGAGAACCAATCGGAGGCCCGGGGGGAAGAAGGTGTGGCAAGAGGAATCGGACCAATAGGAACGAGCCCCGGACAAAGAGGCGGGACCCTAGGGGAAAGGAAACAGATCTAGAGGAGGGGGCGTGGCCTGGGACTAGGGGAAAGGTCGTGCGCTTAGGAAGATGCTCCCCTAGTGGAATTCCTCCCACGTTTTCTAAACTTTTCCCGGCGTCCTCGATTTATCCCCTCCCCCAGTTCCCCGCCTTTTCCTCGACTCTACAAGCCGCCATGCCTGTGCCTCCTGCCCTCTTGTTTCTGTCTCCCCATTTTCTTGCCATGTTCCTCGTCCCATGATCATGCCTCTTACATTCCCCTATACCCGTTTTCCCTGCAAGTCCTTACATCCCCTCCAAGCGTCCTGTGCGCTCCTGACCCCACTACCCCGATCCCCGTTCCCCCTCCCAGTCCGTGTGCCTTGTCCACTCCAAGCTCGTGTCCCCATGTTCTTCCTTCCCTAAAGGTTCATGTGCTTACGTCCTCCCTGAGCCCCCAGGGCCCCCCATGTCTCGGTCCCCGGCCCTCTTCATATCCATGTTCCCACGTGCGTTCGTATCCCCCAGAAAGGCACACGGAGCAGCGACGGTGAAAGCCGTTCCTTTATTCTGCCCCAGGCAGGCTGCGGTCACAAGCACACGGGGAATCCGCTGATGGCATCCGTGCCCTGCACCATCATGTCCGCCAGCAGAAAGCAGAAGCCTGGCGGGAGAGGACCAGAGGGCGGTGGGGGACGGTGGATCCCGGGGCGGATGACCGGGAGCGCCCCGGGGACGAAGGGTTGGGGCTCCGGGGGCGCCCGCGCGTGCGGGAGTCGGGAGTGGAGTGTGCTGGGGAATCCCTGGGAGGGTGGCGGGGAGTCTATGGGGAGCGGGGTGCTCAGGGCAGTCTCCTCCACCCTCTTCCCGCTTTCCAGGTTACCCGCGAGAATAGAGAAGGGTAAAGCCAGCCACCCCGAAAAATAGGACCACGAGAAGAAGACGTCGTTTTTCCACGCGTTCTTCACGGTGTAGCCTGTCAAGGCGATCAGCAGCAGCAGGCCTGGGGCCCAGCGCCCGGGATGAGCTTGGCCAGGGGGCCGCGCGGAGGCCCCCCAGACCGCGCCCACAGCTTGGGCCACGCCCCCTCCACCCACGCCCCTCCTCAGGGTCCCCGGCCCCTCCCCTCACTCCCTTCCGAGTGCCTTGAAGCCCGAGACCCCTGGGTCCCGGTCCCCTGCCACTCCCAAACCCGCCCTATGCCTGGGGGCCAGCCACCATCTCACCGCAGAGGAAGAAGGTGGCGCTCGTAATCTGGCCCCGTAAGTCGCCCTCGTGGCACAGAATCCGCAGCCCCATCACCAAACCCACGACGGCGGATGTCGCCGCCAGCACCATGCACGCCCCCGTGGCCGCCAGCATGGCTGGGGAGAGCGGCTGCCTCAGCTGCGCGCAGGTGCGGCCCCTGGCCACCACCCCCACCCGCCGGTCTGTGTCTGGGGCCGAGTTCACGGTTTGGATAAGGACTTGGAAGTTACTTCATGAGGGCCGGTTAATATCACAACAGGGAAGCAGGTCCCCAGTGGGGGTTCGTGGTAGTCTTTGTCACGGAGGAGCAGGTGGGTCTGAGACTGGAGAGGAAGGGGTGAGGGTGGGGGTACCACAGGATGTGCCCAACTGTTGTGTCAGGCGAGGGGGCCAGCTGTGCTCAGTGCTGGGGTCTGCCTGTCCAGCGGGGGACATCTGGGTGGGCCGGGCCTCACTCTCGCAGGGGATGTTGGAGCAGATGCCACCATTACACTCCTGCCACAGGCCACTGTGGCCTCCAGGGAAGCGGATCCAGTAGTTGGTGGCAGCGGAGAGAATCATGAGGATTTGGGCCAAGAAGCCCAGCAAGGTGCCCCCGCTCTGAAGGCTCCGCTTCACCCCCATGCCAGGGAGGCTGCTGCCGAGGGTCACACGTACAAGATTGGCCAACACCCCTCCCCCACTCCCAGCTCCTTCAAGCCCTTGAGACCCCCCCACACACATGTTCCTCCATATCCCAGACTACACCCCACCCCCCTGCCTGGGGACCCCCTCTCTCAGGCCCTTCCCAAACCCAAGACCTCCTTCTCCATGCCCTACTGCTACTGTTGGGGACCTTGAGACCTTACCCGCAAGGAGTCACAGCTTAGGGACCTCTCTGTCTTTCAAAGATCTCCATCCTCCAGTGGAATGTCCCTTTAGCCTATCCAATGCCCTCCCCCAACCCCCACGCACACACCCACCTAAGTGACATACCCAGCTCTGGGGGCTTCTTAGACTCAGAGTCCAGAGGGGTGGGGGAAGGGAGACTGGGTCTCTGTGAGGCAGCAGGAGTTCCAGAACCCCCCCTCCCACGAGCCACTTAAAGAGATAACCACCCACCCATACACACATGCACACACATGCGTGTGCGCACGCACACATATACACACACAGCTTTTCTAGCAAAGTGACAGCTCAGAGTCAGATAGCCATTACACAGTAGACCATATCCTTGTGAAAACTCTTCCCTTGATCCCAGAAGCTCCCCAGGCCCCCAACTCTCCGCTCCTGCTTTTCCCCCCACTTCCCAGTGCCGGCCTCCATCCTGCACCTTCTTACCCAATGAGCCTGCTCACAGCCACAGCTCCATTAGCCACTGATTCTCTGATAGCCACCCAAACCATCTCTAGCCCACGCCTCTGTCCCAGACCCCTGACAGCCACATCCCAACCAACCCCAGCATCTCCCACAAAAGCAGGGATTGACCCCACCGTCCCACTCAAGTTGGTTGCCCCAGACCCCTGGGCACTACCCTGACCCCTCCTGCCCATCACCCCACAAAGCCCTTGGATCCCTGAGTCTGGTTCTTTCTGGCCCCTGAATCTTTCTGGCTCCTTCTCTCTTTTCCATCTCATGCCCTGGTCCCAGTCACACCCATTGCATTGCCAAGCTCCTCTGTCCCTTCTGGCCTCTCTGCATATCCCAGAGGGGTCTTCCTGGTACCTGCAGCTGGCGCCGGCCCCCCCCCCCCCCCCCCCCCCCCCCCCCCCCCCCCCCCCCCCCCCCCCCCCCCCCCCCCCCCCCCCCCCCCCCCCCCCGCTTACAGCCTTCTCCTAGCTCCCCATTACCCTCAGGAGAGAGTCACAGGAGGGGCCTTGGCTCTCACCTGACTGCATCCTCATGCTCCAGCGGCCTCTGCATTCCACATTCCGCACAAAGCCCTGTTCTCCATCCTGAAAATTTCTGGCCTCGCCACACCTCCACCTTCGGGCCCCTCTGCCTGGATGACTTTGCCCTGGCCCTCAAGAGGCCCCTAAACACCCTCTCACCAGAAAGCTCACCTCCGCCCCCGCCTGACGCGGTCTTTCTCCCTGCCATCCCAGGCTGTCTGCCCTGCTGTTTCGATTCCCCCACCGGACTTGCAGCCCCCCAGGGGGCAAGGCTCAGGTTCCGGTCAGCATCCCCAGAGAGACCTGGCAGAAAGGAAGAACTGAGGAGAAGCCAGCCGAAGGAGTGAATGAATGAATGACATGAGCAAGGAGGACCAGAGTGAAGACAAGGGTGGCAAAATCAGGGAGTAAGAAGGAAAGAGCACTAATGTGGGAAGGACAAAGGAAGGACAGAGTCTCGAGATGGAAACAGGGCCGCGAGAAGGGAGCCCACATGGGGTCACAGTGGGCCCTGCACCCGGCGGGAGGCCACGGACGGCAAGTGAGGGCTCTGACTCCTTTCTGGGCGCCCAGTGTTGTCCAGCGTGGATGGGACTGCCTTGCCCTCAGCTCATGTCATGACTGAATTAATCTCAGAGTCACCAGATCCCAGCACATCTTTGTTGAATGGGTGAGGGAACAAATGAAGGGGTTTCAGGAGGGCTGGGGGTGAGGACCAGAGGGAGGACTGGGGGTGGGGGCTGAGGCTCCTGATGGTGTCTTCAGAGAACGGTGCGCCATCTTGCTGTTCTCTCGCTCACAAGGTGTCATAGCCAGGCCGGGGGGCTCTAAAGTGAACACCCAGACTCAGGCTACCTGGGGTGACAGAGAGAGGTTAGCACCCCACCCTGCTCTCTCAGAGCCATCCCCTCCCCCCAACCCCCACCGGGCCTGCCTCTCCAGTTCCCGGGGCAGGAGTTACCTGCACAGAGGAAGAGGACCAGGGCAACCCAGCCCAAGTAGAAGGACCAGGAGAAGAAGGACTGGACCTGGGGCTGCCGAGGCTGATTCCACCGCTCACTGGTATAGACGACCATGGCCACCGTCACAAAGATGGCTGAAGACGAAGACAGGAGAGACCGGCCACTCAGCCCCTCTGTGGGAACTCACCCGTCCCCAGGCCCCAGGTGCAGCCTGGAACCTACCTGCAGTAAAGGCTGTGACAACAGAGGCGAGGGGCGCACGGCCCGGCACTGACAGCGAGGGGACATAGGACAGGGCCGTGAAGATCACCGACAGCAGGCCACACAGGGCGGCCAGAATGCAGAAGCTCTGTGTCACGTGGATGTAGCCTGTTCAAGAGAGAAGATTTGGGTGCCGCTCCTCTTGCAGCCCACCCACCCCCGACAGGAGAGACCGCTGTCCCTTACCTGCCACCGGCTCGTGAAGCTCCTTTGGCCAGAGGCCTGAGTGACATGAAAAGGTGGGCCCTGTGGCCACGTACCAGAAATCCGTGCCCAGAGCAGTCAGGATGGACACCAGGCTCAGGCAGCCGGTGCATAGCGCCAAGGACTGACAGAGCTCCATGGAGATGAGCACTTGGGTGCCTGAGGCCCGGGAGATGGAAAGGCTGGTGATCTGGCCTCTTGGGTCCTCTGAGCTCAAGAAAGAAAAGCCTTTAAGGCTTGGAAACCAGGCTGGTCTGGTGTCACGCAGTTCCGGGTAGCTGACTCTTGTCGTCAGCCCTCCCTTCCCAGTTGCCCCAACAACGCCCTCCCCCCCAAGAGATCCGGGTCCCCTCACAGTGTGTGGTGGAGGAGGGTGTCATGTCATCAGTGGTTTGGGTGGTGGCTCAGAGCTTGCCTGTCTGTCTTAGGTTCTGTACCTCCCACCTTTGGAACCCTTAACAGCAGACCAGGCTTCCTGGAAGAGGTGTGAGAGGCTTGGGGGCCTCACAGGGGGAGGTGCAAGTGAGGCCAAGGTGTGAGTTAAGTGGGGATGTGGCCAGAGGGGACACTTGAGGGTTGTGACATACTTTCCTGTGGGTTCTGAAACCTTCCATTCTGGAAGAGGGAGGTCCCAACTTTAGTGTCTCCGCAGAAGGTGGGGGCTGGAGGCCAGGATACTTGGGGCTGAGGGGGGAAAAGGGCTGGAGGCCCGGACTGAGGTCTTGAGGAAGAGGCAGGCAGACGGGGGCTCAGATTCCTGGACTGATGGCTTGGAGCTTATACCCAAGACAAGTAGAAGGTGGAAAATCACAATTCTAAAAGTTTGTGGACAGAGAGACATGCCCACATCCTTATCTGGTAAGAAGAGTTCACACACAGCTCTGCTTTGAGCAGGGCCTCCAGGATGCTGGGCTTCATCAGGTGCCTGAGTGGCAGGGGCAGGGGCACAGGACCCTCCCACCCTCCAAGAGCAAGCCCGCTCCACCCATAGCAATATCAGGTCCTAGGTAACACGTCACCAATAAGCAGGTGTCAGGTGAAGGTGTGGCAGCCCAGGTAGAAGGCTTAGGCACACTTGACCTCTATGAATCAGGGAATGGCCTAGACGAGGACTTCTGTCATAAAGATGACCTGAGCCAGCAGTCCCACAACAGAGGGACTCAAGAGCCCAGGTCCTCTCCTGTTATTGGAGAGTCCAGTTTGCAAACCCCATCCGTCACCGAGACCCTTACCACCGAGATAACTGGCCACTCCTGAGAACTTGCTCAGAAGGACAGGATCCCAGAAGTAGATTCAAATCATAAGCAGCAGGGCGCCGGCACCAAAAAATGGAGGCCGATGTAGCTCTAGTAAAGAGCAGCAGCCAGGCTTCAGGAAGTCTGGGCCCTGGAGGTGTGACAAGGAAGTGTCAGAGCACAGAGCCTACCTGCGGTCTCTACCCCATCTCAAACCCAAGCCCATCCTAACTCCACCCCTTTCCTCCAACCCAACCCCACTCTCATTCCCAAACCTAACCCCGACAGAGATGAGCACTTGGGTGCCTGAGGCCTGGGAGATGGAGAGGCTGGTGATCTGGCCTCTTGGGTCCTCTGAGCTCAAGAAAGAAAAGCCTTTAAGACTTTGAAACCAGGCTGGTCTGGTGTCACGCAGTTCCGGGTAGCTGACTCTTGTCAGCCCTCCCTCCTCAGCTGCCCCGACAACGCCTTCCGCCCACAGAGATGCGGGTCCCATCCATCACCTCATCCCCAACACCATCTATAACCCGGCTCTACTCACAAACTCAACTCCATCTCGATTCCTAAACCAAACCCCATTTTCATTGTCAACGCCAACTCTAAACTCAGTGCCATCCCCAACCACAACCAACTCCTTAACCCTATCCTCCAACCTAACCTCTTACTCACAAAGCCAACCCTAACTCAACCCCAGCCCCATCTCCAAATCCAAGCTCAACCCCGAACTCAAACCCATCCTCGTCTTGAGATTTAACCCTACCTTCGCCCCCATCCCCATGCCAGATCAGACTTCTAGCCCCACCCCCCTCTTCCTCCTACTCCACCCCAAGTCCTATAAATCCTACCTCAGTCCCACTCATTTTCACCTCCATCCCACCTCCAGGCCCAAACCTTTAACCCTGGTTCATCTTCTTTTTTTTTTTTTTAGATTTATTTAATTTATAACCCAACATGGGGCTCAAACTCATAATCCCAAGATCAAGAGTCACATGCTCTCCCAACTGAGCTAACCAGACACCCCTCCTGTTTCATCTTTTTGAGTCCCACCCCCACCATGGCGTGCGTGCGCGCGCACACACACACACACACACACACACACACACACACACATACGTGGCCGCACCAGGCTCCAACAGGCTCTGCACTTGTCAGCATCACAAGCTCACTGTAGGCCCAGGTTCTTGGTGCCCTCCAGCACATGCCCCTCAAGCCAGGGGCAGACTATGGCCGCCAGGAGAGCCTGAATCAGCTGATGTGACGTTGAAGATGGAATTGTGAGCCGCCCCGGTTGTTGGTCTCCTTGGGTCTCTACCAGTCTTGCTCAAGTGCCACTGAGTGTTTCCAAATCCCCAGTCCCTTCTAACTTTCTCCAGCCCCTCCCAGGCCCAGGCAATTCCTTCTGAGGCTCCATCCTGCAAAAACTCTGCCCAGTCCTCAGGCCCACCTGGACCACCTAGACGCCTGGTCTTTTTATTCTATTGGTTCTGTCTTCAGAGCTGAAGTCCTCCAATCCCAAGGCTCCACCCTCAGTCCAGGATGCTCTTCCCACACCTCTGCCCAGTTATTATCTCCCAGGACCTTGTTTACTTGGCTTGATCCAAAGTGTCTGCTTTCACCACTTCCCACACATCCTCAGACCTCAAGAACTCCAAGGCAGGAATGAGGTCTGATTAATTCGGGAGCCCCCAGGGCTCAGCACGGGGCCTGGCCCATAGGAAGCCTCTGGAAATAATTCAACCAGAGCCCCTTATACTTCAGGCAGAATGCCAGGCCCTGGGGAAACACTGGGTGCACAAGGCACAAGAGACCTTCACTCTCACTGAACCTACGCTGTAGTGAAGAAGTGAATGCTGCTTATAAACGGTTATTATGGAAAATGCCCACATTTCTACTGAGGCCTAATCTAGTGATAATATTTAATGCAGTCTCTTATGATGATAAAAAGGTACTAAAGCTGTTAGTCTAGCTGCCTAGTAGAATTTACTCTGATGTAAAAAATAAAGAACATTAGATGGAAACTGTCAGCTAAGAACAGTGAGCTGAGGGGCACCTGGCTGGCTCAGTCGGAAGAGCGTGCCACTCTCAATCTCGGGGTTACAAGTTCAAGGCCCACACTGTGTGTAGAGATTACTTTAAAACATAAAAAATGAAATTAAATTTTAAAAATCTTGGCACACTTGGGTGGCTCAGTTGGTTAAGCATCCGGCTCTTCATTTTGCTCAGGTCATGATCTCGTGGGTTCATGAGATCAAGCCCCATTTCTGGTTCTGGGCTGACAGCGTGGAGCCAGCTTGGGATTCTCTGTCTCTGTCTGTCTGTCTCTCTCTCTCTCAAGATAAACTTAAAAAATAATAATAATTAAATATCTACTACCAGGGGCGCCTGGGTGGCTCAGTCGTATAAATGTCCAACTTCGGCTCAGGTCATGATCTCACGTTCGTGGGTTCGAGCCCCGCGTCGGGCTCTGTGCCGACAGCTCAGAGCCTGGAGCCTGCTTCAGATTCTGTGTCTCCCTCTCTCTCTGCCCCTCCCCTGCTAATATTCTGCCTCTCTAAGTAAGAAAAAAAATTGTTTAAATAAAAGTTTTTTAAAATGTTTTATTTATTTTTGAGAGAGAGACAGACAGCATGAGCAGGGGAGGGACAGAGAGAGAGGGAGACACAGAACCCGAAGCAGGCTCCAGGCTCTGAGCTGTCGGCACAGAGCCCGACGCGGGGCTCGAACCCACGAACGTGAGATCATGACCTGAGCCAAAGTCAGAGGCTCAATGGACTGAGCCACCCAGGAACCCCTAAAAATTTTTTTTTAGAAATCTGCTACCATATGTAAAGCAGGCAATACATATGTTTTGTATATTATCTATGGAAAAGTAATGTTTTCCTGTTGTGTAACATATAATTTACAAATGATCTATATGCTCTTTCCCTTTATTTTATTTTATTTTTTAAAAATGTTTAATCTGAGAAAGAGAGAGAGTGCTCACACACACATGAGTGGGGAAAGGGCAGAGAGAGAGAAAGAGAGACTGAGAATCCCAAGCAGGCTTCACACTGTCAGTGCAGAGCCTGATGCAGGGCTCAAACTCACAAACTGGGAGATCATGACCTGAGCTGAAATCAAGAGTCAGACGCTTAACGGACTGAGCCACCCAGGTGCCTCTTTTAATTTATTTTGAATGAAATATATATGTGTATATTTATATATATTTAATATAATAATATATTATATATAATATGAATATTTCTATAATATAAACTATAAAATAATAATAAATAAATACATTTATATATTTAAATACATTAATTATTTTAAAATAGAGTCAATCTCAAGAAATATTAGAGTATGGCCCAATAAATAATTTTCTAAGTTGATAATAGTGTTGTTAGTTGGCCCGAATAAATATATTTTAACAAATATTCTTTTGAGTGATTACCATATGCCAGGCTGTTTTATAAGCCTGCTGATCTAAAAGCTTCTTTTCTCATCTTTTAAAACAAATTTAATGTTTATTTTTGAGAGAGAGAGAGAGAGAGAGAGCCGAGGCTGTTCATCTGAGCTGGGAGCCACTGGCCCGGATGGGGGGTGGCTGAGAGCAGGGTGATGTGATTTGAATCATGCTTTAACAAAAATCCCTCTAAATGCTGCGTAGAGCGGCGCCTGGGTGACTCAGCTGGTTAGGCATCTGGTTCTTGACTTCCACTCGGGTCATGATCTCACGGTTCATGAGTTCGGGCCCTGCATCAGGCTCCACACTGTAATGCAGAGTTTGTGTGGGATTCTCTCTCTCCCTTTCTCTCTCTGCCCCTACCCTGCTTGCGTGCTCTGTTCTTCTGTCTCTCAAAATAAATAAACAAACTTAAACAAGTAGGTGAGTGAGACCAGGTCTGCGAGGTACCTGGATGAGCAAGGAGTCAAATTCTGGACACACGTTTAAGGTGGAGCCACGGCTCCTCGCTGATGAATCAGGTGTGGGATGTGGGATGAGACAAAGCAGCTGAGAATGACCCCAACATTCTTGCCGGTGATAATGGAGCAAGATGAGGGGTCGGGTTAGGGACGTGGGAGAGACCCAACACGTGAGATTTGAGATCTGAGATGTCTCTTCTTTTCAAGTGGATATTAGGAGTCTGGAGTTACAAACGGCATTAGTATTGCCAGAAAAAAAAAAAAAAACACCCTATAAATATGACTACCGGCAGAAGCCTCAGTAAATATGTCCACTTAAAAAGGCCTCAATAAATTATTATTAGAGATGGCCTCAATTGCCATTAGTTTTAGAGGACGCCTCTACAAATCCGTACTATTGTTATTTGTGGAAGGCCCAATAAATATTTCTGGGAGTAAGCCTCTGTTAACATGACAGTTTGAGCATGGGCTCTAATTAATATTCTTATCATTAGCCCTGGCCTTGCTAAGCAGTCTTATTATTTTATGATAGATCTCTGTAAATCTAATGGCAATGGGCACCAGCTTATTGAATGAAGTAATGAGTGAATGAAAGAGAAGATCAAGGTCATGAATGGCGTGTGAACGGGCAGGCGCAGGAGGGGTTGCAGATCGGAGAGGGGGTGTTTGCAGCCAGTGGGGCCCAGAGGGGAGGAGAGGGGCAGTTAGGACATCTCCGTGGTGTGGGTGGACACCCAGGTGGCCTTTCTGTACAGATCTTTTCGTTTATCCTGTTATCCCACCGATACGCTGATTCAGAAGAAGAATGTGTATGTATTTGGTCTTCGTCCCGTTCCTGGCCTCACAAAGCTGCTAAAAGCCTTGGAATGTCACAGGTGAGGAGAGCCTTGAAGGTACATTTGTCACGCGAGTGAGGCGACTCAAAGAGAGCACCCGAGGGGAGGGGCAGGTTGCCAGGGGAACCGACCACGTGACCAGAGGGTCGGCCGTTTCCGCTCCAGCCCCCAACCTAGGGAGGGCGGGGCTGGGGACTGAGAATCACCGGTGGTCAGTGATGACGCCTGTGTAGTGAAGTCACCAGAAAAACCCAAGAGGACTGGGCTCAGAGAGCTTCCATGTCGGTGAGCGTGTGGATAATGGCGAGAGAGTGGCTCCCTGGAGAGGGCAGGAGACCCTTGCCCTTTCCCCACACGAGTCGGGGAGGGGCAGAAAGAGAGGGAACCGCACGCTCTCTCTCTCAAAAGTAAATAAAAACTAAAAAAAAGAAAGAAAGAAAGAAAGAAAACCCCATCAAAGGTGCCTGAGGTTTAGTCGCTTAAGTGTCTGACTTCGGTTCGGGTCATGATCTTGTGGTCTGTGGGTTCGAGCCCTGCATCAGGGTCTATGCTGACATTGAGGAGCCTGCTTCAGATCCTGTCTCCTTCTCTCTCTCTGCCCCTTCCCAGTTTGTGTGCGAGCTCTCTCTCTCTCTCAATAAACATTAAACACACACACACACACACACACACCAGAATTGCTGTCAGAATTGGAGTGACACAGCAGTTTCCTAGAAGTTGAAGGTTTCCTAAAAGCCCTGGGTGGGGACTGTGTGATTGACGTCTGTCCCTGTCCCTACAGAAACCGAGCCGGTTCAGCCGCAGTAGCACTCACCCCCCACCCCATCCACCACTCACACCTCTCACCACCCCAACCCCTCAAGAACCACACTTCAGTAGTTTCACATCAGTTTTATTAGACTCTCAAAAAGTCGCTCTAATGAAGATCCATCTCTCTAACACCCCCTTCATGGGCTAGACCTCAGTTCTTCTCAACTGTCTCCCACCAGGCCCCACTCCTCCTCCTTCCCCCTGGGGAGGCAGAAATCAGAGGCCCCCCCACACCCAGAGTCCAGGACTGGGCCCCCTCCTGCCCACAGGAACCAGGATTGCAGCCTCTAGACCCTCCCCCTCCTTTTCAGTGGCCCTATTTTAACTTCCAGATGAAGTCAGGGTACATTGGACTCAGCGGGGAGCAGACAGGCGCCGACATTCGTGCATCCGGTAGGCACACATGTAGAAAATCCCTGTGTGAGAAAAGATCTCAGTTGACCCTCCGAGTCCTCCTAGGCCGGCTCCCAACCCAAGACCCCAACACGGCACATGCTTTCTCCCAGGGTGTCTGCAGGACCTGAGTCCGCCTTCGGGCTCCATGCTGGGAGGCCCGTGTGGGGCAGCCCATCATCTCGCCCTCTAGAGTACCGCCCACTCTGCCTCGGACACTGACCTTCCCACCCCCAACCCCCCCTTCCACCACCATACCTGCAAAGAAGGTCATGAGCAAGGCCACCCAGCCCAGGATGTAAGACCAGGAAAAACGCCAGTCCCCGAAGCGGCGACCGAGGAAGCTGACTGTGACTCCCGTGTAGATGGCCAAGGCCAACAGGACAAAAAAGGCTGGGGAGAGAGGGTGGGGGGAGGTGGGTGGGGGTGGGCTTTGCAGGTGAGGTTGGGAATGAGAAGGAGGAAGGGGGAGAGGCGGGTGGGGTAGGGAGTAGGCTTGGGGTAGAGATAGGCTAGGGCTGTGCTGAGCACTTAAGAATTTGTCTGGGCTGGTTCGGGACTCTGGTTTCTGGAAGGGAGACGCTAAATCCTTGGGATTTCCGGGTAATAGGAGCCGCTTTGTTCTTGCTGAGCCTCTCAGATGAACGTGAATTTATGTTGATGAGCTGGGATGACACTAGGTGGGAACTGGTCACCAGAAAGCCCAGCCTCGGGAACAGAACAGACGGGTGGGGCTCTGAGCCACTTGGCATCAGACCAACCTCTGGGGGAGGAAGCTAGAGATGAATTAAGCCCAGTCACATGACCAGTGACTGCATCAATCGTGCCTCGATGCCAGAGCTCGCTGGAGCTCCTTGGCTGGATGGGCTTGGAGGGGGGTGTGCCCTGAGGGGGGTGTGCCCTGAGGCTGGTGGGGGGCGGGGCAGGGTGCAGGAGTTCTGCCTTCAAGACCTTCTCAGGTTTCACCCTACACATCTCTTGATTTTGCTGCTGCTGAGTTTTATCCTTCATAATAAACCCGTGATTGGACGTGTAATCCCTTCCTGCATTCTGTGAGTCCTTCTGGCAAATGTTTGAACCTGACTGGGTCCCTCCCAGAAACCCCTGCTTGTGTAGCCAGTGGGTCCAAAGTGCAGATGGCTTGGAGACTCCACCGGCAGCCTTGTTGGGAATGGAGCCCGTAAACCTGTGGGGTGTGACACTAGCTCTGGGTGGTTAATGCCAGAACCGAGCTGCAGGGTCCCAGCTGGGCTCAGAAGAGGCTGGCTGGCAGGAGTTGGTGTTGGGGGTTGGGGTGAGGCCAGGATGGGCGTGGAACCCCGGATGAGAGTGGAGTTCGTTCAGAACGGAAATGGGCAGGGAGTGGAGTGGGCGGGGATTAGGGGGGGAGGGGGAGTCCACTCACTGGAGGCGAAAAACAGGATGCCCGAGGAGAAGGGCCGGGAGAGGCGTGCGAAGGTGGGCTGCTGAGCAAAGGCCAGGATGCCCATGATGATGCCCGAGGTGGCGCACAGGGAGGACAGGATCATGAAGGCCCGGGTGGCGTTCCAGTAAGCTGCAGTAGCACCAGAGGGTCACTCCCCTGCCACCACCCCTGCCCCCAGCGGTGACCACTGCCGCCTCTGAGCGCTGAAGCCCTTGCCTCTCTCCACATCCCGGACCCTGCCCCTCCTTCACCTCTTTGCAAACAAACGCTCTTCACCTGGCCAACTCCTATGCCTTCTCTGCAGCCCGGCTCCCAAGTCCCCTCTAGAAAGCACCCTTTCAGCCCTCGGACAACATCCTTCCTCCTGCTCTGGGTGGTGACTGATTCCCCTTCCAGCCTGATCGTTCCCTGAGGAGAGGGTTCTAGGTCACAATACCCCCAGCACAATGTTCCTTGGACGGATGACTGAACCTACGTGTGAACCAATGAATGCCGATTCCCCACACCCTCCTGATAATCACGGTCTCTTTCCTTTCCTAACATCACTTGCCCATATCTGAAAATGGCCTGTCCAGGGGTAGGGGCGCCTGGGTGGCTCAGTTAGTTGAGCATCCGACTCTCGGTTTCAGCTCAGGTCATGATCTCAAGGTCGTGGGTTCGAGGCCCGTGTGAGGTGCCGTACTGACCCTGTGGAGCCTGCTTGGGGTTCTCTCTCTGCCCCTCCTCTTTTCTCTCTCTCTCAAAATAGATAAACTTAAAAAAAAATAAAAAGAAAATGGTCTATGTATTTTTTTTAACTTGTTTATATCTTGTCTCCCTGCTGATTTCTCAGTTACGTGAGGACAAAGGTCTTGCTTTCTCATTCACCGCAAAGTCCCTAGCACCAAACGCCTGGACATCGTGGGTGCTCAGCTAACGTACTGAAGAAAGGCGTGCGGGGCACTGAACACCATTCTTCTCCAGTGCTTGGCTCTGGGCTGGCCCTTTAGGACACACCCTGGGAATTACAGTTAAGATCTCATTCTCCAGTTATGATCTCATTCTCCTTTTAGCAGCTGCCAAATGCGTGCTGGGCGTGCATTGCACGCATGAGCCTATGTGTTCCTTCCAGGAACACATGCTGGATTTTCTATTTTTATCCCCATTTCTCAGGTGAAGAAACCAAGGCTCAGAGGCAAAGCGACTTGCCCGGAGTCCCAAAACTGGCAGTAGGACTGGCATTCAAATGCAGGCACCAAAGCCCCTGCTCTTAACTGCTTGGTCTTCTGTCCCTCAGAGCACACAGGACAATGATGCACCCTGGACAGAGGTTGGATCCTGCCACCGAAAGGTAAAAACTGCGGGTCTTTGCAGAATGCAGTCTTTTTGTCTTGTGCAAACGTCAGCAAGAAAAATGGCTGGCTGTTTCTCCACGGATGGTGTGTTGGATTGAATTGTGTCTCTCCCCCAACTCCAATTCATATGTTCAAGCTCTAAACCAGCACCCAGCCCATCACACCCCACCCCCTCCCCGCCCCGGAATATGACCTTATTTGGAAATAGAGTCATTGCGGGTGTAATTAGTCAAGATGAGGTCATACCAGAGTAGAGTGGATCCCTGAGCCAAAATAACTTGTAGCCTCTTAAAATGGGGGAAATTTGGAGAAAGACAGACATACAGGGGGCCCCATGTGAAGATGAGGGCAGAGATGGGGATGATGCTTGGACACGCCAAGGAATGCCAAAGACAGCTAGGCCACCAGCAGAAGCCGGGAGAGAGGCAGGCAATAGATTTTCCCTCACAGCCTCCAAAAGACCCAATTCTACTGACACCTTGATTTTACACTTCCAGCCTCCAGGGCTGCGAGACAGTATATTTCTGTTGTTTAAGCCACTCAATCTGTGATCCTTTGTGATGACAGCCCCAGGAAATTACAGATGCCTCTGGGTATTTTAAAGTCCTGGGGCACCTGGGCGGCTCAGCCCATTAAGCGTCTGGCTCTTGATTTTGGCTGAGGTCATGATCTCACAGTTCATGGGTTTGAACCCCCACATGGTCTGCTTGGGATTCTCTGTCTCCCTCTCGCTCTCTGCCCCTCCCCCCGAGCACATGCAGTCTCTTATTCTTTAAAAAATAAGTAAATAAACATTTTTAAAATTAAAATAAAAGTCTGGAAGACTAGGGGCGCCTGGCTGGTTCAGTGAGTAGAGCATGCAACTCTTGATCTCAAGGTGGCAAGTTCAAGCCCCACGTTGGGCATGGAGCCTGCTTTAAAAAAAATGTCTGGAGGACTTACGGAGTATGTGATAGCCTATGTCCTTCCCGTGGTTGTGCTGAGGCGGGAGTGGAAAATGCAAATGTGTCTGAGGACCGCCTGCAGATGCAAATAAGAGCAAGAGACGGGTCGGCTGAGATGGGGGCCTCGGCGAACTGGGCAGCTCACCGCCACCAGTTAGTTACCCGTGTCCGCCTCTCAGGTCCATCTTCAGAGACAGTCTGCCCCGTTCAAATCACGCTGCGGTTTCTCCTTCCTGAGGACCCCCTGCCTGGTATACTGCATTTGAGGGAGACAGCTGTGCACATACCCAGCTCACCATCATACACCCCCCACCCCGGGGTGGGGGCAGGGGCAGGGACAAAGACAGACACATCACGAAGCTGGACTTCTCAAAGAGAGCTGCATGTCCAAATGTGTGTGCAAATCTCTAAATGTTTAAATCCTGCAGACACGGGGGCGCCTGGGTGGCTCAATTGGTTAAGCATCTGACTTTGGCTCAGGTCATGATCTCATGAGTTCAAGCGCCGAGTCAGGCTCTGTGCTGACAGCTCAGATCCTGGAGCCTGCTTCGGATTTTGTGTCTCCCTCTCTCTCTGTCCCTCTTCTGCTCACACTTTGTGTGTGTGTGTGTGTGTGTGTGTGTGTGTGTGTGTGTGTGTATGTTTCAAAAATAAATAAACATTTTTAAAAGTTTAAGTTTAAAATAATCCTGGCAGACACTTCAGAAATTAAAAAAAATTTTTTTTAATGTTTTTATTTAATTTTGGGAGAGAGAGAGAGAGAGAGAGAGAGACAGTGTGAGCATGGGCGGGTCAGAGGGAGAGGGAGACACAGAATCCAAAGACAGGCTCTAGGCTCTTAGCTGTCAGCGCAGAGCCTGCCTTGGGGCTTGAACCCACAAACTGCAAGATCATAACCTGAGCCAAAGTCAGACACTCAACCAACTGAGCCACTAGGCGCCCCAATGCTTCAGAAACTTTAAAACGGCTGCACACACATGTCTGTGGCTGGGCTTGGCCCCTGCAAATTCACGTCCCCTGCTCTGACCTTGGTGAACCAGTCACAGCTGATGAGCAAGGTGCTCGCTGCTTGGACAGATCCCCGAAATCAGTCAGGGTGAGGCATGTCCCTGAAGATCCGGTTTTGAGGTCGGATGAGCGTGCAGCCCTCCATCGGGCCTCCCTCCCCCCCATCCCCATCACAGATAAGATGGGAGGGGTGTCCCCGGGGCTCTCCAGGCTGAAGTAGGAGAAATGGTAGCAGCGTGATGAATGAGACCCCCAGAAGTGAAAAGGACACGTGAAATCAGGAGGCAGACTGGGCTCTGAAGCCGGCGGCCAGGGCAAATCTTTCCATTGCTTCCAGCTTCAGTTTACCCCGCCTGCAAAATGGGCATCCGGCTGCCTCCCCGAGGCGGGTTCAGTGAGATGGGGTGGCTGAAATCCCGCAGGTCAAAGGGTGGGTCCCCCCTCATAAAGAGAATGTTTAGCTTTCTGAGGGCAAGTCTCATGTGTTATTCCCAAACACAACGAATCACCCTCAGTGGTGTTGGGAGACCAAAGGGCATCAATCCATGCCAAGCACTTAGAATAGCGTGTAGGGCACAATAACGTTCGATAAATACCAGTCATTACTACTACTGCTGGTATTTGGTACCTATAAAATATGTAACATTATATATTATTCACTTGCTAATATATAATGCATATTATAAAATATATATTATGCAATGTAGCATACAACATATGTAAGCATCTCTCTCCATTTATATGTAGACAAAATATATGTACATGCATGTATGTGTACATGTATATGGAGATTATAGAGATAGTATATTATATAACATATTACTGTACATATATGTTATTATAATATAGTTCTCCAGAACGCTATGCTAGAAGAGCTTTTTTATCCCCATTTTTACAATATATAGAATAATATGCATATATACACACATATATACATGTGCGTGTACATATAGACATATATATTACATAGCCTGGCACATAGTAGGTATTAAAAACTACCATCCAGTATTTAGCAAACTTAGGGTCCATATTGCTTCTGTGTCCCACAGTACCGAACCTAGTTCTTTTTTTTTTTTAACAATAAACTCTATTGTTTTTAACGTTTATTTATTTTTGAGAGAGAGAGAGCAGAGGAGAGGCAGAGAGAGAGGGAGAAAGAATCCCAAGCAGGCTCTGCGCTGTCAGTGCAGAGCTTGACTTGGGGCTTGAACTCACAAACCATGAGATCATGACCCAAGCCAAAACCAAGAGTCAAACGCTCAACCGACCAAGCCACCCAGGTGCCCCCCAACCTAGTTCTTGATACATAGTAGATACTTAGAAAATGCTTTTCTTTTTTTTTTTAAATTTTTTAATGTTTTTTATTTATTTTTGAGAGACAGAGAGAGACAGCACGAGCAGGGGAGTGTGAGAGAGAGAGGGAGACACAGAATCTAAAGCAGGCTCCAGGCTCTGAGCTAGCTGTCAGCACAGAGCCCCATGCGGGGCTCGAACCCACAAACCGTGAGATCATGACCTGAGCCAGAGCCAGATGCTTAACTGACTGAGCCACCCAGGCGCCCCAGAAAATGCTATTCTGAGAGCCTCGGCCCCAAGTGCTGTACCTGACATCTAATTCGTGCCAGGAAAGGCCGCCTCTCTACTTAACCTCTGGTACACCTCCTAATTGTTCTAGAAGAAAACACAGAAATCCCAGTTCTGCCCCTTCCATGCTGAGTGACCTTTGGCTTGTCCCTTTCCCTCGCTGAGCCACACAGTTTTCTGCTTGCAAACCAGGTGGAGAGGTTCCGCCCTGCGGGAGGCTCTGACACCCGTCCTGAGGGGGCCCGTGACCCCAGGCCCGGCCCGACGCCGCCCCGAGCCTTACCGATGCTCTCCGTCTGCAGGTAGCACTTGCTGCCCAGGCAGTACCGCCACAGGCCCTGGTGGGCGAAGGACCCGGACAGCCGGTACTGCATCCAGTGATCGGTGGCTGTGGCCACCACCAGGAGGATGGTCCCCACCCAGGCACAGAAGAGGCCGCCACCCATGAAGCTGTACATGGTGATCTGTGGAGGAGGCGAGAGATGGGGTCAGGAGCTGGACTCCTGGGTCCTGGCAGAGGAAGGGGCTGGAGGTCTGGTCTCCCAGATCCCAGGTGCGGAGGGGGCTGGGGCTGAGACCCCACCAGTCCCCTGGGAGAGGAAGGAGCTGGAGCATGGACCCCTGGATCTTGGGGGAGGAGAGGTCTACAGGTCCGATGCCTGGTCCCTACCTGAGTGGCAGAGCCTGTGACAAGCCCTCTGTCTGCCTCGGCCCTTCTGCGCAGACTGAGCCGAGCCAGGTCGCGGGCTTCTCTGCTCCCTGGGTCCCCCAAATCCCTTAAGCCTCCCCACACAATGGCCCCGTGGCCCAGAAGCTTCCAGCAGCTAGAAGTGCAGTGGTGGCAGAGGCCGGTGGCGAGGCCCCGAATAGAATTCGCTGAAACAGGGATCCAGGCCCTCCCTCCCCACGGCCCCTGTCCCCCTGGCCTCCCTCTGTGGCCCTCCCCACGACCTACCCCTTTCACAGGCCTTGCTCACAGCACCCACTGGGCTAGCCCGAGCTGCGTAAGCACACACACAGAGACACAAGACATGGGGACAGTCATCCATTTATTGTTCAACCAGGCTCCCCACCCCCAAGGGCAGGAAAAGGGGTGGGGGACTGCAGGTTTTTGGGGCCAGTGGGTTCTCTGCGGCTGGGTCACGGGGCATGTCCTGGCTGGGGCAGGGGAGGATGGGAGGGGGCTGGCTGGGGTCGAAGGTGGGCTGGGCTTGGGCTCAAGGGCAGGAGGCAGTTAAAGGTTGAGGGTTGGGGTGGGCCTGGGGTAGACAGGGAAGCGGGGAGTGAGGGTGCAGATGGGGACAGAAATGGGAATGAGTGGGACTGGGGAGGTGGCATTGAGAGTGGGGACAGGGCTGAGGTTGTCACTGTGGTTGGGGCTGGAATTGGGAATGGGGAGTCGGGGATGGCTTGGGGCACAGGGGTGAGGCTCGGGGATTTTTCTGGTGTGGGATCCTGGGTCAGGTCCATGTTTCAGGGGGTGACTCGCAGGAGACTGTGGTTTGGGGGAAACATCGCAGGGGAGCGCGATGTTTCTTGGGGTATCGCTGCCTTAGCTGAGGTCATCCTGGGCTCCAGGGACACCCTCCTGGTGACCCTGGGGGCCCTCTCAGGAGTCTGGGGAGCCAGACCCTCAGGGTCCTAGTATTCCGAGTCCCAGTTTTCGGCCGCAGCAGCTGGCACGTCCTGGGGTGGCTCCTGACCTCCGGCCTCCTTCTCCCCATCCTGGGCAGGCGGTGCTGGTGCTGCTGGCACCACGGGCGGAATCTTGGGGCCAGCCCCAGACCCCCGCCGCCAGCCCCTCCCTGGCTGCTCTGCCCTTCTGGGGCCCCATCGCGGCTGGCCTTGGCCCCGGCCCGGCCTGCGCCGGACGTCCCAGCCCCCACGTCCCCTGGACCGCCTTGTGGTGGCACCTGGCTGGGTGCAGCACGCCTCTGCATTGCAGGGGCAGGAAGGCAAGGACTGCTGGAAGGTGTAGGCCCCCAGCAGGGCGCTGTGCAGGAGGTAGGAGAGGGCGTCCAGACGGATGGGGACGGTGACAGAGGCCAAGCTCTCGGGGAGCCCCAGGTGGGCTGGATCCGGGGTCCCCAGGGGAAAATGTGGCAAGGCTGAGAACGCTGCAGAGGGCCACGGCTCAAGCCCCGGCGACGGCAGGGACGGGCTGTTCCTGGAAGGACAAGAGGACAGGTCAGCAGACCTTGGCATCTCTGTATGTCCTTCCTGCTGTGTGTCCTTCCTGCTGTGGTCAGCACTTCTCTGGGAGTCCACGGAGCTGGCCACCCACCTCTGACCTCCTTATCCCCTTCTCTCCATTTCCCTCCCCCTCCTCCTCCTCTTCCCCCCATACTTCTTTTTTTTTTTTTAAGTTTATTTATTTAGAGCGGGGGGAGAATCTCAAGCAGGCTCTGCACTGTCAGCACAGACCCCAATGTGGGGCTCAAACTCACTAAACTGTGTGATCATGACCTGAGCTGAAATGGAGTCTGATGCTTAACCTACTGAGCCACCCAGGCGCCCTCTCTCTATCTCTGTCTCATTCTTTCTTTTTTTTTTTTTAAACATTTATTTTTGAGAGACAGAGACAGTGTGATCAGGGGAGGGGCAGAGAGAGAGGGAGACAGAATCCAAAGCAGGCTCCAGGCTCCTAGCTGTCAGCTCAGAGCCTGACATGGGCCTTGAACTCACAAACCGCGAGATCTTGATCTGAGCCCAAGTTGGACGCTTAGCTGACTGAGCCACCCAGGCGCCTCTCTGTCTCATTCTTACTTCCAATCTCTCTGGA